>JAUMHM010087702.1:0-10217 GCA_032362435.1 Melikaiella ostensackeni | reverse complement strand
AAAAATAATAAGAGATGGTGACGTCATTTCTACAATGATTGGTAAGGAAAAAGCAGCCTGGATCAGTTCATAAGAGACATAAGTCTCATCAGCACTTGTAAAAATTTCGAAATACAATGAAATGGAACTTTTTTTAGTATTTTTGTCCTATAAATTGTTTAGGACTTGTAAAATTTTCAGCAATAAAATTATGTAAGACTTTTTCGAGACTTTAGCTCTAAGAAAGTCCTGCTCAGAAGAGACAAAAAATAAAGTGGGACTTTTCCGGTACTTTTGTCCCTAAAAAGTCTTGGTGAAACGGGAAATATTTTGAACTTTTTCGGTACTCAAGTCCCATTTCAGCAGAGCTTTTTTGGGACGTAAATCCCATCAACACTTGTACAAATGTGTTATGTCAGGACGTGTAATAAATTTTTTGTTTTCGAGTTATCATATGTGGTACTTTTTCCCCGCGGCACTTTTGTCCCGACCCTACTCTACTGATATGTTTCATACCCAGTACTTTAGCAGGACCTAATGTGGGGTCCCAATGGGAACTCAATAGGGCATTTTTTTACTTGGGCTGTTAAAAAATTGGAGTTAACGTAACTACGTAACTCCTATTAGACCCTATAAAAGCCACACCATATGCAGTAAACTAGTAGTGTGTGTTTTTCTATTGGAGTTTAAAAAGCTCAATATATATCTAAAAATGTGTTTTTACACTAGATTGATTGATTTTCACTCCAAATAGAAAAAAAAAACAAATCAAACATGCTGACTCTATAAAAGTTCATGCTACGAGAAAAATTCCATTCTATTTTTTGCAATTTTTTTTAACACACTAAACCCCAAGGTGTCACTTTTCAAAACAAAATGGTGTCAAGGCGTTACACAATGGAAAAACATTTGACATCTACCTGGAAAGATGTGAATATAGTTGTAATTTCCAATGCAATAGTTTTGGAGTTGTTAACTGTTTCTTCGCTGCACAACGCTTTGACACCTTTTTGAATCAAAAAGGCACATCTTGGGATTTAGTTTAAAAATACTCATAGGATTTTTATTCTAGAAAGGTCCTGATAAAACAGAGCTAAAGTACTAATAAACCTTTAAAATACATCCTATTTCAGTATAATTCTTTTGGGACAAAAGTAATACAAAAGCCAAAATTCATGTCTAATAATAATTTTTATCCTTTGTCACAAGTTGTCACAGTTTGTCGGCGCATTCCTTCAAATTAATAAGATGTTTATTTTCGGCCGCTAGGGCCTAGAAAATGCGAACTTCGTTCGCTGCATCATCGGTTACATGTTCTTACATTCCTCCATTCATCTAATTCGCCAATTCTCTCTCATTTTTACATGTTCCTTCGGTATTTTCCCTTTTTACATGTGCTTCTCGCCTGTACTCATTACCTCGCCCTAATTCTTACACACCACTTTCCTTGACTTAACGCCTTAACAAATCGCCTAAACCTATTTCCTTAAATTGTGGCTTTAACTTGAAGTCTTTAGGCATTATTTTAACACTTTCTATCAACGCCTCGACTAAACGCTTCGCCCTACGCTCGCATTCCCGTCTTCGCCTTAACGCATCGACCTTAATTATCATGTTTACACTGTGCCTTGTGATCATTGCTCGCTTAACTTCTTTTTTGATTTATCAATTTCTGCCTTTTATTCGCATGTCGTTTCTTTTCAATAATTATCAGTTTACATTTATCTTAATTTCCAATCCCACCAGGTCTACTCATTCTCCCATCTTCCTCCCTTCGTCACTCCTTCTTCTTCCTTTCCAGTTCCCTCAGCCATTTCACCACTTCTACCTTTCCTTTTTCATGCAGGATTTTTCCCTTGACTCATGCTATCTTTTTCTATTTTTTCACAATCATTTAGCCAATGCGTTAATGTTGCTCTGCCTCGCTCACATAGCATGCACCTTCTTTCTTCCTCCTTATCCCAGTACTTATACCATTCTTCTGTATTTCTACATCTCACACGCGCAATTAATTTTTGCGATCCTCTTTCCCCTCTTTTCTCCAAATGTTTAGCTACTTCCTGTGCCCTTATCTATTTATATTTCTCGTTATATCTCGCTCCCGTTATTTTACTTTCTATTCCTTGCTTCAAGACTTTTTTGTCTTGTTCTATCAGCTCTTGTTCTACTTTTATATCCCTATGGTGTGCTCTTCTGACTCATTCCGTTGACCAATAATTCCTATTCAAGTACCTTTCTCTTTCTTCCATCCCATTTCCTCCTACTCTCAAAACTCTCTCTTCTAAGCAAGCTTTAACTCTCTTTCTATCTCTACTTCCAAAAACCTTTTCTTCGTATTCACATGCCCTATTCCCCACTCTTATTTTCATTTTCTCTCTATTTTTTTCATTTAATACTATATACCAAGGCGTGTATCTATCTAATCCAAAGTCCATTTAATATATTTTTTGTGCACTCTTTCTACCTCCTAATATTCTTTCGAGCCCTATACTTTTACTCCATACATCATTACAGTTGTCTCTAGGGCCTTATACATTTTCATTCTCCTTTTGAAATCATCTTTGAATAATCTCTCTCTGATACCTCATACCTTTCTCATTACCATCCCATCTCTTTTTACTCTTTCCTCCACATGTTCTCTAGTATTCCCATTTTTTTTGAGGTATTATCAGCATGAAGTCATTTTGTCAGGCATTCTTTCAAATTGGGAATATAGATTTAACAAAGTGCTATCTAATTGTCTCGGCAATTAGAAAGAGGTTGACCATTCCCAAGTTGAGATAATTGAAATAGAAATCAGAACCTTATGCACGTAAGCCCTATCCCAGGATATCGAAAATGACATATAGTTTACCTTAGCTGCTAAACTTTTTTTCACGTTTTTTTTTTAATGCGAAAACTTAGGACACAACACACAGGTTTTGTGAAAATTTCAGAATTTTTCGCCATTTCATTTCTGAAGAAGAGCCCTACAAGTACAAAAGAAAAGAGATGTCCGATACCTTAGACACTTTACACGAATCCAGTTGATTGATGTGAAGTTGGAGCGTATTCAATGGGTTTCTATGTGTTCTTCTTATGTATAGCTGTTTGTATGAATTTATACTGATAATACCTTAAACAAAGATCCTAAATATATAAATTCCTTTACTTCTACAACCTCTAGCCCTTCCACTCCTATTCCTTACAATTTTTCCTCCTACCTCTTCCTCTGAAGACAATTACTTTCGACTTTTTGAAATTCAGTGTCAATTTCTTTTCTTTCAGGTATCTTTCAATCCTCTCCATTATATTTCTCAACACCTACTCCTCCCTTGCTAAGAATACGATATCATCCGCTTATGGCGGTGACTACTAGAAAAGAGACAGTGACCCAAGACCAATCCCCCTTCTATCCCCTCATAAAATTCTTCTGCCATGTCCAAAATGAATACCGCAAAGAGCAGTGAGCTTAGCGGGCAACCTTGTTGCTCTTAGTTTCCTTATATTTTTCTCTTATTATTATCCCCCTGTAATTTCCTACTTTCCTTTTTTCTCCCTTTTTATATATTGGTTTTATTAAGCCCTCTTTCCACTCTTCCTGAAACCCTTGCCACTTCCAAACTCTTTTGACTACCTCTCTTAATTTCTTTCTAGCTTCCTCGCTACTACAAATCCACGCTTCATTGCTCAGCTTATCGATTCTCCCGCTTTCCCTTTCTTCAATTTTTTTATTTGTGCTTCTACCTTCTCGTTCTCTAGCCAATCTCCTCCTTATCCCCCTCTATTATCCCCCCTTCCAGTTTTTTGTTTTCCTTTCATCCGACCCTTGAAACCTGTCTTTGAAATATTCCCTCCACTCTCCCATTTTTATATTATCACTTATGCGTTTTTTTTCTTCTTCATTTCATAGATAAATTCCCAATTTTTATCCCTTCCCCTCCTTACATTTATCTTTTTCATTCTCCTCGCTCTCTTCACTTTTCCTTCCAGTTCATCCCAAACCTCATTTAACTCTATTTTCTCGAATTGGAGTTTTTCTGTCTTTTCTACGTATTCTTGCTTTGTCTAATGATTGATGATCTGACTCTACTTTCGTCTCTACACACATTTTCCTTATCTTTTGCCACCCTCAATGTTTGTAGTTACATGATCAACTACTGTTGCCGAATTACTTCTTGCATACGTAAATTCCCCCTCTTCATCTCCTGTTTTGTTGCTATTATGTACATACCAACAACTTTCTCCCATCATTTCCAATAGTTCTTTTCCCTCTTTGTTAGGCATCTGATCTTTTGAATTCCTCAAATTACCGTCCCCGTCCATGTATAAGCTCCCCTTTTTCCCTATCCTAGCATCCCCATCTCCTCCTATTATCAGTATCTCTTTTTTTGCTTCTTTTATGTAATTATATATTCCTTTCCTTGTATTTTGCATTCCCTTCCCGTTATAAATTGTCTCAATCCTATACCAGTTTACTTTTATCTTAACTTTTCTTTTCAGTATCCCCTCACTCCCTCTAGCTATTTTCTTTTCTTCTAGCGCCTCTTTTACTACTGTGATTATTTCCCCACTAGCTCTACCCTTTCCTTTTTTCTTTTTGGCCCATTGTAACTCCCACTTGAAACTTTTCGGCAATATTCTCAATAACTTTCTCCTCTTTTTCTTAGACTGCCCTCCTGTTCTTTCCCTCATTTTTATTATTATTCCTAGCACTTTATTTTTTTCTAACTTTTTTCTTATACTCTCTTCCCCTCTCCTTTACTTCAAAAAACGCGTGCCTTTCTTCTCATTATTTTCTTCATTCCATCTGCACCATTCCCCTCCTATGCAGATTTTTTGGTATCCTACCCAAACTACCTTTACATTGTCTCTCTTTTTTCTAGCTATTTCTTTTATTTTATGCTTAATTTCTCTTTACTTGTGTCTAGATTCTCTTAGATATCTATTTCCTTGTCAATGTAGATTTTTCTTTTCCCTAATTTACTTATTTTCCTCATAATCTCTTGTTTTTCTTTCCACAAGGCCATTTCCACTATTAGGATTTCTTTATCCTTTATTCATTGCCTTCTTACATTCTTCATTTTCTTTTTCACTTCTAGGTCTTTTTCAAACAACTCGGCGCTTTTTCTCCTTCCTTTCCCTCTGCCACTCTCAACTCCATAATATCCAGGTCGTTTCTCCTTTCCCCTTTTCCTTTCTTTCCACTCCGCTTACCTTTTTAAGAATACTCTCTAGATTCTTTACTTGCGCAGATTCCATCTTTTTCTTTATCAATTCTACCTTCACCCTCAACTCCTCATTTTGCATTTTCATACCCACTCGGATCTTCCCCTACTCTATCTTTGCTTTCCCGTCTCCCCCTTTCTTCTTTCAATATGTTCTATCCTTTGATCATTCATCCTTTTTTCTCTCTTTATTTCTTTCACCTCCTTTCATTACTTTTCAGTCCTTCCCCCGATTATTCTTATCTCTTCCTCCCATTTTTCGTCACTTTTCTTCAACTCTTCCCTCATCACTGCTACACTTTGATATGCGCCTTTTACCTGTTCTTCTATGTCCTCCATTCTCTTTTTCTCAAACACTTTACTTTTTCTCTCATCTACACGTATATGAACTCGTGATTTTTTGGATTTCCGCAACGCGGTTACCAAAAAAGGGTTTTAATCAATGAGATGGAGTATTTATCTAATGTAAGCTTGCTCGCTTGCATCACTGAATTCGTGTAGTTGTAAGCTCCCGTGATTTTCAATAAGAAGTTTTCGATTTATTTGTACTGTATCGAGTGAGAATAATTGAATTTGATAGTCGCGTCACGCCGTGTGTATCTCAAAGGAGACCGTAGCATTACAATCTATTTCTGATTGCCACAATGTCTGCATTTGAATTTTCTCATCCACGATAATTGGACCCAAAAAACCGACTGGGTAAAACGATTGAGCGATTTGCAACAGAATATTTCGTTCGTTTACCCTTTTATCGTTGTCGATATAATTAAATTTGTTTAGGCAAATTTAAGTTTGCGGCCATTCGCTTCGTTAAGAGATGTGATTGTGAGCATGAATCAAGCAGAATTCTGCGATCGTGAGGCGGTCCTCTTGGATCCATTATATGAACAATCGATGACGTTACAATATTTTCGAACAGTGCGCTATTTTTCAAGGAGATTGCATTTACGTAAGTCGGTTTCGCGGTTTTTTTTGTTTTCGATGTGCAATAAAGAATTATGTCTTATATTGCACGACTTTCTATGGCTTAATCTGCAGTCTTCCACACTATGATGTAACTTCAGGCAATTAAAACATAGATTTGCCCATTCAGCAATATGTATACGCTCAGAGACAGTCGCATTTACGATGAACTCACAATATTGTGTGAAATGAGAGCCCTTACAGAAATGACAGAAAGGTTTCGCTTGTGCCACATATGAGGATAGATTTCGTTTGCTATCATTTTTTCTGTTTTGTCGTTGATTCAATTATTGATTCTTTTGAGAACCCTTTGAAATGCCTTTGATCGATTGATTAGATTTTTCGCTTTTTATGATTTTATGAGTTTCAAGAACCTCTCGACGAGGAGGCAGAAAGTCGAGCAATTCACTCATTGGAAGCGCGAGTCCTTGAGTTTCTTCCTTCTATTCAAGACGCGATTGTGAATCTAGCTTTGAGACAATTAGATAAATCGAAAAGGATTCCAAAAACGGTTTGTTCATGGCCTCAAGTGCACAATAACGCTTTTATAATACTGCTATTATCAAGATAATGTTATTATCAAGAATATCTCCTAGCGCGGTGGCAGATAAATTTTGACAAGGAGATAACTCAAACAAGGCTCGTATGCGATTGTTAATTACCGCCGCGGGATCATCATAGTATTTTTATAAGGTGAACCAAGCTACTATATAATTTGCAGAAGTAGTTTCTAACGATTCAATTTTTTCTGCTGCCTCTCGTAATAGGCACGATCGCAGATACATCAATTTTCCAAAATCAGTAAGTTTTCGATTATTATGAGCTGCCCATTTAAGAATATCACTTGAATCAGGCCATTTTTGGTATAAGCCCTCGAATTTAGGTAAGTCTATTTTTGTAACTCGATAATTCGCTTCGACAATCTCGTGTACGGGATAATCAATCAAAGCTCCTGTATCTGGTGCAATTATCTTAGAGCTTCCCGAGTTGTGAATGTTCGCGTTTTGAATTGAAGGATCCGAATTTTAACTACCTGGACTATGTGGAGGAAGTGAAATCTGAAAAATTGTGGATGGTATTACTGACGCATTCCACGGAATATCAGCCACGAAAACTGCCTTAGCTTTAACGATCACGTAACAAACTTCATCCTCAAAGTCACTTCTCTCTTCACCTTCCGCATCCAAATCCGTTTCCGGAACTAAGCATTCGATTTTCGATGAAATTGTATTAAAAAGATCTTTAATTATTTCTAGTCTCGAACACTTCCCTCGTAATACCTCTTGAATTATCTAAGTTGCGAGCCTTCCAGCATAGTTTTTTTTAATTTTGTTACTTTCGTCTTTAGAGTGGCAGGCTTTCAAACGAGTTTTTTATGTTGCGCAACGTTTCCTGGTTCCGTTTTGAATTGAAATTATTATTTCACGAATTAAAATGGAGCAATTAAAACATAAAAAAATTAATACGGATAGGAAATAGACATAAAAATAATGACCCAAATAACAAGCATGAGATACTAACGTTTACGTTGATTGATTTGGGCTGAGTTGTTTCTGTTGCCAACTGATGAAGGCTGCGCTGCTGAGATTGCGATCCAACGGTATCCAGGGATGTTCCATTCGATTTTGAGTTTCTGATGATTCTGCCTTCATCCGCGTAATGTGACGTTGCAGAATCTCTGTTGCTGATCTATTGTATGAGCCAATGTAAAATTTATACCTGCATGGGACTCGATACCTACTTCACAGTTTCATTTTCGTCAGAAAGTTCACATAAGAATTGATTCACTCACACTTTTCGATTACGTTCACAAGCTCGTATAAATTCGATATTATTTGCTAATCACTTCACCAACGATTGGTTGATCACGTTTCGTTAATGTTCATTTATAAATGTTTGCTATATTCGATTTCGATATTCGTTTTCGCTTACGATATTCGTTTCCGTTTTCGATATTCGTTATATAATCACTCGCGATTTTTTTCATTCACAAATAGAAATATCCATAAGTTCATTTATTGATGATGGTTCAAACCAGTCGAATTTTGAGCCAAAGATTAAATATTTGAAATGAAAATATTTCAATTTTGAAACTACCGTTGCAAAAGTTAGAAATTCAGAAACTAGAGATTTCGACAAATTCCGAGTATGAATTCTAAGTAATGTTAATAATTTAAAAGAATATTGTGGGGTCATGAAGCGGCAGGGTCAGCGATGCTCGAGGCGAGCTCGAAGAGTGCGTTACCGTCGAGTATGGTAAAAATCTGCTCAGTTCAGTAAATTTAAATCTTTTCTATTTGGCAGTCTCCAGATCGCTCTGGTCACTCGAAATTACCATATTTTGAAGTAAGTTTTCTCCTTTATCTACATTAACATACCTTATTCTCGCTTAATATATATCCTACCAACGTAAGGTACATCGTACTTCATTTTTCACTCATTCCCTCATATCCATATAATATGGTAAAAGTTCCGCCAAACTTTTTTCCGTGTACTTTTTCCATTTTGGCCCGCTTTTATGTCATTACACACTGATGGCCTTTGGCCATGAACACTCCCATATATCACGGAAAAAATAACCCGAAAAATGTTCTTATATGTTCTCCTTTTTGTCATTATTCTTCATATTCATGCCATTTTATATCCTCCTGTTGACATTCTACTCCTACATCAATCCTTATAAATTTTTTCTCCATGCTTATAACATATCTCATGCTTATCCCTTCTTAGAACTTAATACGAAACAATCAACTTTTATATACCTGGATTTCTGAACTTATAGAAGGACAATACATAGATAATATTAATTAAGCTGAAAAATACATATATACATGATATATGAAATTAAGAATCGACAAGAGAGTTTGAAGTGCAAATCAGAAGAGTATACAATTAAGATAAAAAAATATAACAAAGCAAAGAAGCAGGTACATTTTCTCGCGACCTTCTCTCTTTATGAGGTAAATCAAGGAGGAATTCGTAACTGTCTTATTTTTAACGGTACAAAACTTGTCTCTTTGTTGGATATCTGAAATACCAAGCTGGGGAAGGTTGAGATTACCTTCGAATAAAAAACAATTTTTGTTCGTCGAGTGGACGATAGGAGTGTCTCGGAAAAATATAGTGTCTCGTTCGCGACATTGGCCGATAATCTACAAATACGAACGAGTGGCTCATGGACACGCTCGATTATTTTTAAAACCAGACAAGATGCAAAGTACGTTCTTCATGGATACTTAGAAGGCGATGGAATCTTCATTACTGGTCGAGTTTACTTCCACGCGTCCTTGAGACGTTGCGACTCCTGCAGGATAGCGAGAGAATGTCGTGCTGTACAGCGACTGCAAAATGCTTTTCATTCTCCTATCAAAGTAAGGCAATTAAGCTTTTCTTTCTCGCCGAGTAAGAGGAAATCTTCCAGCAATCAAGGAACATAAAATTCGCTTCAAGGGAAATGAGTTTGTCAGTAAGTAAAGACAGCTAAATACGCTCAAAATTTAAGTATTGGAAGATTTAACTTGATATTTCCAGACTAGGAGTTCAGACCAAATGATTTTGAACATTCTTTAGTTTATATAATTTTGAATATGGGTGATTCTCACCAAAAGCGGCAATTTCGTGCCTGGATTATTGAAATATTAAAAGTGATGAAAATGGTGTTTTTTTGCTTAGATATATGTATGATGGTGTACCGTACACGTATGCAACATAGTCACGCAGGATCACTTTATTTGTTTATAAAAAATGAAGTTGCAAAATCATAGGTACTATTCAATCAGCTTATTTTTATTTAATATATATGGCTTACTACATAGTATATTAAATGCATGTAAACTATAAATGCCAAAACTAACAAAAAAGTACGTTGAAATCTTATTTTATGGCGAAAATATGTCCGAGAACGGTACATGCCAGGGGAGGTTATACTTACAATAATATTAATTTTCAAAAATATATTATAGATAATAGGGTGTGCCAAAAAAAATCGATATTTTTTTTCTCGCGCGACGCTCAAAATATCGTAGAATATGTCTAAACAAATATCCTGTTAAAAGCGGAGCTCATAAT
>JAUMHM010087701.1:0-10217 GCA_032362435.1 Melikaiella ostensackeni | reverse complement strand
TTGTATATATTACACGGTGAGCGCAGAAAATCGAGCGCAAAGCGCGAATATTATGATGAGAATGTATTCCTTAAGGCTGATAGAGCTTCAAGTAAATAAATTTCCTTCCTCATTTGAAATCATAAATAAATTTAGTAATTTGTACATGGAGAAGATATAACAGCGAGCGCGAAGCGCGACGAACAGATCGCGCGCCCTAGGCGCGCTTAAACTTGCGAGCGAAGCGCGCGATGAGAATGCACCCGCGAAGCGGGCACATTTTTTCTATTGTTTTCAAACATTAAGAGTCAAAAAATCCACAAAAACCTAGAATAGATTGAAATTCAATTAAGTGAAAATAATAATTCTCAGACAATAATGTTTTAATTCACACCCTTGAAAACTATCTAATATATCTGGTAAATCCTCAAGATATCCCGACAGGACATGAGATATCGTGGACAAATCCTCAGAACTTCTTGTGGGATATTCGTGGAACAATCCATGATATCGAGATTTCCGCCCCGTAAGATATGCGCACGATATGCTATGTGGGATATATATGTATTGTACTTACAAAACATAAAATATGAATAATTAATTAAGTAATTAATAGGCTAGTTCGAGAATTTTATTAACGCACATAATAATTTTTTTGATAATGTATTATCCGGGACATCTAGAATACTTAGCCAGGCATCCCTCAGCTCACACACACTGATATCTACATTCGCTTATACATGAATATCTTACAGGCGTCCTTCTCGCAGGGCTAAGTGCAATTCAAGTACTAGAGCACAGAACGATTGGGCTCTCTATAAATCTTTCATATATAGTTTTTCATCATAAGCTCTCATCCCTGACATTGTATTATTCTGCAGAGAGGCAAGAAAAAGAAAAGTCCATTCATCCTCCATCCCGATCTTTTCAAAAATATTACTAATCTGGTAAGCCTAATTCTATTTCTCTAGTGTCAATACACTGGCATTTATTCTATCTAGTTCTCTCAATCTTAAACAATATTTTTTAAAGTATCGGTCATCAGACATCTTTAGGGTTTTTCATATTAAGTTGAGAATTGACAAAAAAACTCTAACTGCGAGTTGAGATGCACCTATTTCCAGTCTAATGGCATATCCAGCAGTATTTTGTGGAGCATATAGGATTCTCTTGCAAAAAGTGGTTCGTACTTTTCCTGATAAATTAATTTATTCTTTACCCCGTTAGTTCACATAGTACAAGTGATAATAAATTATGAACCAAAACGAATATCCGAGAAAATGTTGATTTTCTTTTTAGAGCATCATTAACTACTGCGTGACTGTTTCAACAACACTGATAGGCGACTTGATTTATTTATTCGACTGATATACACAACTTTCAGAAAATATATCTTATTCTCAGGAAGATGTAAAGTTATATGATATCTCATTAGCAGATTGATACTATAATGGTAACCTTTGTATCAACTTTTGTTTAAATACACAAAAAGTTCAATTCACCAACTTGAAAAATGCGCGCGACAAACTTTACCTGTCAGTTTTTTTCTGTAAATAGAACGCTGCTTAGAAGTGTTTAATTGTATTGAATATTGTCTAATTTCACTCGGGGAAGGGTCGGGTTGCCTCTGCCGCATATGGTTTGAAATGATTGAACTCTGAACTATGATAAATCAACATTTTCTTCATGTATAATTTTCTAGGGGCACCAATTTACAGGTATTGATTCATATCTTTCACCGCCTCAAAAGAAAATTTATTTTATACAGAATTTGTAAGTCATCTTATTTGTAAAAAATAAGACTTCCCTCTTATTAAATTTGGACGAACCATATCATGAAATTCTTGCAAGGCCACAAAACTTTTTAGACTGGGTTTTGTTTGGACACATGGATAAAAGATGTGCTCTATGTTTACTAATTTCAAATATTTCAATCGCTTTGTTTACTTTAAAACCAATTTTATTTCTTATACAATCTTTTTGTAGGTTGAACGAGTGTCCGGTACTGTCCGTATCTGCTCTAAAATTAAATCATTAGATCGGGAAGAGTCAATGGATGTCACAAGTGCGGTGAAGACATAGTGGTAAAGTTTATTATGTTTAAATCACAATCACGAGTCAAAACCTTTTTTACTTTTAGCGTTCACTTCCTAGATTACAGAAAAAAAAGTTAATTTTTGTTTCGGGTAATTCTCAAATGGGCAATGTTCATGTTTTTTGCATCGTAATAAATGTAAATACAATAAAGTTGACATGCTAACCATACCCAATATGACGAGTGAATCTTTCCACGTGAAGGGACTTTTGTTACAGATAAAGATTACTCTGAATTCGGGGTAAAGATTACGCTTTGTTTTATTTCTGTGATTCTGCATAGTTTACTATCCATATTTATGCTAATTAAATGTACTTATACCGAATGCTAGTTGAAGGCTCAAATTGCTCAAGGTAGTACACGCGCTACTTGACTTTTCGACAGAATTTTTTGAAATTTGGACTGAATGAGAAGAACAGTGATATTTAACTGTTCACGAAATTTAAAGGAGATTTGCCGTTCTCATCAAAAGATAATAGGCATCAAAGTTGGCAAGTTTTGTACGTATCACCTATAACAGATATGTGTTAGCTTGATTCTTTCAATTTCAATGATTAAACGCTTCGACAGTTTTGATTTAAAAAAAACAGAAAAAAACAGGGGGTTACTATTCAGATATAATTAAAAAAATAGTCAGAATTATTAAACATTTCGTTTCGTAAATATAACCATGGACAGTATTCCATTGTAGCAAAAGCATGTACTGCCTTAAGTGGGAATGAACGTAGTTGAGGCCTAACTACAGAGCTTGAAAGGGGGTAGAGAAGTAAGCATTCGGCCTCTATCCCTGTCATGCAACAAGGTTAGGCCTCAGCTACGCTTATTCCCACTCAAGCAGCTTAAGCCTACGTCTAGTGTGCAGTGGAAGTACATTCATTGACCATCTATTTTCAACAGATTCGATGGAAGAGACAAGCGATGCCTCGTGGTTTAGTTGCTCATGCACACTGATTCTTACGGTGCGACGAAATGTGCCGGTGAAGTCACGCAAAGACTCGCCAGCCATGCAGACTAACTAATACTTTCCAGAATGTTGATGACTTATAAATCTCCTTCTTACACTGCTCGTTTGCTTAGTTTCTTCGATTAACGTTTCTTTTGGATAGATCTCTAACTTTGTAGTATAGATAGGGCCGTATGGCATTGTTATATAAATGCGACCGTAGGGTCGAAAATCTCTATGGGGCACACTGACATTGTACACTTCAAATTGTTCAGCTGTATATCGGTAGATATGAGTATATATCCAAGCGTGGGTTGGACGATGACGACGGTTATCGAAATTTGGGTTTTCGTGGACGCGTGTGAGTCCCTCATATGAACTATAACGATAGTTCGTTTGTATATAAGCGGACATGAACCCAGGGTTATCTTCAGTTGGATCTATTTCCATCCAAAGGGGTGTCGGCGCTATAGAAGGTCTTTCGCCGATAGGTCCTCCAAAAGTAGATTCCTCCTCCATTTTTACAAGAATCTGGTTTGGCTCAAGATCTGGAAATCCTTCTGCACCTAATTCTGTAAAAAAAAAACATTTCGTTTATAAAGTTTTTGTAAATTGGTAAATGTTTTAGACCTCTGAGTCAACGGTTACCTTATGTTTGCGATAACTTGAATGGTTCTCGAGACATAATTGTAATCAACTTTGAACGCTTGAACTTTCTCGCAAATTCAAGATTATTTTAGTAACTTTCAAAGAATTCTAGCCGATTTGAGTAAACTTCGGTGAATTTAACAAAATTTGAGTTTGATTTGCTTGAATAAACATGAAAGGTCATAGTGTTAGCTTTACAGAAAGAGATTGTTTATATATCCTGTAAAAGTCAATTCTGAACTGTAAAATTTCTGTAGATTATTTTACTTTAAACAAAGAAATAAATGACCCCTTACTTGGTTTAAAAAATGTCAATATTTGCCTGTGACTGTATATAATTTTCCGTACACCACTTTTCAAAAGTTTTGTTAAGTTTTTTGCAGTTATCTCGAAAATCGTTTGGGTTACTACACAAGTAAGGGGCCATCCATAAACTATGTTACCAATTGGGTCGTTTTTATATAAGCTTTGGTAATAAATAAAGTGTTATTAAGAACATAAAATATAAAAGTGATTTTCAAGTTTGTTAAGTTATTAGTGAACTGTGCCGTTGCAGAACCATCTTTCGCTGAATTTTGGAACTTTGTTTAAATTTATCGTCAAGAAACGGACTAAACGTTATCTGGGATCGTAACGCTACTTCGACTGGACGTTTATCATCCTCCCCTAGGAAAAGAACGTCCGCAACCGTCTCTGCCAAAAGTTTAGCCCAAGCAGCATTCATTCAACTTGTAGTCGATGCTGCGTGGACAACGAAACTTCTCAATCTCGGTAAAGTACAGTCTCACGCATACTTAGGAATTGGTGTATACCAATGCAAACTACTACTGCGCGGCGACAGCTGTTACCACAGCGGCAACGTCGCAACACATACGTTGCAACTCGACTACAGACGCCTCCAGTCCGTGAGAGCTTGGGCCTTCGTCTGCTGTTTCTCCACTTCCCGCGAAAGTGAAGCGACGTTGCCGGATTCACTCACCTCAGAATCTTCCGTCTTGAAAATCGACGTGTTTTTTTTTATTTTACAGAATTGACACTATAATAGGTAGTAAGTGGTGAAAATTTGTGCCGAGAAGATTCGCGACATGTTCAACTATACATTTCTTAACCCTGGAAAAAAAGTTTGGATTTCGTTTCATGCTTTTTCCCTCATAGAAGAGCTTTCAGAATACATTTTTGCCGTTGTCCCATAAGAGTCCATGTTAAATCAAAATCATTATATTTCAATAAATACGTAGGCTCACGATTTGAAACTTCGCGAGAATATTCATTATGCATTTTATTTTCAATTTTTGATGGAAAGGAGAACTTCTTGGATTTCGTTTTATCGCTGACGTACATCCTTCAATCTGAAGATCTACCCGTTCCTAACTATTTCGAATCACACCTTCACTCACGATGTGTGCGTAGGCAGAAACATTGTAATGGATAGATTTTTGATATAGGAAAACGGGGAGAAGAAAGAGACAGATAACTGAGCTCAAAAGGAAAATCGAGGTTCCTGAAACCTGATAAAGTTTCAGCGGATGAAGGAAAAGAAGGCACAAGAAAGACTTACGTGCATTGTGGGCTTACGCCCGACGAGAGGCAGAGCGTGATGACGCCAATTAGAGAAATACAGAACAAGCTGTTGACGACAAGCCTAGCGGAAGTTCACGTTGCAACTCTGGTTGAAAAAATCCTCTATCTAGAGGAAGCAATAACACCAACAGAATATCAGACTATGACTAAGAAAAGGAGAAGAGAGGAGAGTAGAAGACCGCATAGCTGAATAAGAACGCTGAGTATATCTGGATGAAGAAAAACATCCCATAACATGGAGAGGCCTTCAAAAGTCCTCTAAAGACCTTCAATACTGCAAACGAAAGCGGTGCTTATAGAAGCTGAAGAAGGAAAAAGATACGCACATGTGCTGAGCGAGATTTGGGAGAATATCAACCCAGGAGAGACCGTCATCAAGAACATCCATCAAATCAAAGCCTATTATATTTTCTGGAACTGGGTAAAGAAACTGAAAACCACGACACATTGACCGAAGCTCTAAAGAGCGTTATGATGGACAGCAGAGTTATCGGAAATCGGGTACTCAGAAACACCCTCGAGATCAGAAAATTAGATGATTATACTGCCACGAAGGAGATCAAAGTGGTACTAAAGCGGGATTTACAGTAGATCTCCAGAGAGTTAGAAGTATCTGTCACCAAGTCAAATAGGAGAAGTCAAATCTTGGTGACAATAGAGATGAACGAGCAAGTGGTGAGCTAACTGCTCCAAATATCAAGCAGAAGAATAGGTTCGGTGAATTTTCGAATTAGGTGAGAAGCATACTGGCACGCAATTTGAAATCCCTGGGGAATGGCCGTCAGTCCATGAATTATGTGGGTTTGGATCGGAGGAAGGTCTTTTACAGATGCGGCATGGCGGCGCAAATTGCACCCCGGAGGTCGTATGCATCCTGTGTAGCGAGAGGCAGCTTGGCGTGGAAGAACCGAGAAATATTCCGGGGACTGGAAAGTGCCAGGTTTTCAGGGAAGCACCGGACAGAGCCAAAGGAAACTGCAAATTATGATTTATTATCCTGTAGGGAAGCTTAAATAGGAGCAGAACCGAAAATGATTTGCTGACTCCGCTCAAGCTTGATAAGCGGGCTGATGCGCTGATGTTCAGCCAGCTGTATCAAAACAAAAAAATGTCAATTTAGTTTGAAGACACCCTCGGCATTGCAGCTCTCTGGGTCACTAATACATGCTTTGCCGCTGTTGATGATCATGGATTAGGAGAGGGAAAGTAGCCGGTGATTTGAGTGCAAAAGCAGTGGAGTAAGGCATGTCGAAACTAGACTCCAGAAGCAAATGAGTGATGAATATGGCATCAAGGCAAAGACAAATAGTCCTCTATACTAGTACTAAATCAGCGATTAGACGAGCTGGGTAAAGGAGAACTATCCCCGATATTCCCATGGTGTCAGAAAAGCTCGTGAAACACATAGCGGATTGGTAGGCGATTGAAGACTTCCAACGAAATGATCACCAACATATTAACCTCCAGCTGCAAAAAGTAAGCAAAGACCGAAAAATGAACACACGGATATCATCCAGATTGAGTGCGGCAAAGCTAGATGAGGGTAAGTCCACAGCACAGGTGTGTTCAACAACAGGCAAATGGTAGGGACAGAAAAACAGGGAAACACGGAACCTAGAGAAGACTGGAAAGTCGTGGCGGAGACCGCCATATGCTTTATTCGTCGATAATATAGCGCGGCTATGCCACAAAAGGTAATGCGCAGCATTCGCAGTCCGGCGTACTTGTGGCCAGAGGAGATACCCAAATTGAGGAGGAATTCCTGCTTCCTAAGATAGAGAGCTCCATCCATGAAGAAAAAAACCTGTGGAAATGAATCTTAGAACAGCCGAACTCATGTTACGGGGTGAACAATGAACCCTGGAGATTAGGCTAAAGATTGTTACTTAGAAGCTGGGAGCGATGACACCTATGGGAGTAAAAGACGCTGGATTGATAGAAAACATTGTGGATATACTCTTCCCAAGGCACGAGCTAGAAGTCCAGCACATAGAAGAGGATACTATTGATTTCGCAACGGGCACCGGACCCGGATTGAATACCAGCCCAGGTGCTTAGGGCGGTAGAACACATCAATCCGCAGCTACAAGTACGACGGTCCTGGGAAGTATCATGGCGAATCTGGGCGAACCAAAGACAAGCATACGTCGACTGCTAATATCTATTACCACGTTCATCTGTTATGCGGTGCCAAAATATAGGCTGAAGCACTCAGAATAGACGAGTACAGGAGACGTATGGATGAAGTCCAAAGGAAAGGGGCCCTGAGATTCGCTTGTTAATACCACATGGTATCGGAGCCCGTGGATCTAATAATTGCGGGAGTAATTCTGATCGATGTATTAGCGGAAGAGATGAAGTGTACCTTTGAGAGGAAGGAAGAAGTCGAAGAAGAGACCCCGAGAAAGAGACTTAAAATCCACACTATGGAATGATGGCAAAACAAGATGACCGAAGGACTCCAGAGAATAATGGGCAAACAGGCTGATGGAAGTACTAGAGGCATGGATTGTTCAGCAACATGGAGAGGTGAACTACTTCTTGATTCAGTTTTTTCCCGGTTGCAGTTTTTTCTAAACACAGCGACACAAGGTTGGAAAACAAGAAGCCCAGATTATAGGTATTGCCACCCAGATAGAGACGATGCGTATCACACGTTTTTTTGCCTGCAGAGATTTACGGGCGGTGATGCGGAAGTAATGCGAAAGGGGTTAGCAGGGCTTGAATCTGTCAAGGAAGATGGGGTGTGTGTTTTTCAGTGGATGGAAATTACACACGCTTGGGAAGTACGGACCCTTCCGAGTGTCTTTGAAAGATTTTCCACGCACCTTCGAAAACAAGAACTTTAAGGGCATATCTTACATACAATAGGTCAAGTGACCAGGTTCCTACCTTCCAAATATTTTTTGCGCGCGACTTACGGTTACATTATTATTCATACTGTTTAATTTTTGGCAAGCAAGTAAATATTTGGCTTAGGTGGTGGTTACATATTAATCCTAATATTTGAGACCTTCTAAAAATATTGTTTTTCATTTTAATATTTTTTTCGTTTCATAAGTCTTTTAAGTAAAGCCAAATCGCTCAACCGAGCGAAGACTAGCCATTTAATCTCACGCCATTTTTTTATCAAATTTTTCGAAAAAAAAAATTCATCTAAATTTGCTGCATTCTTTAGGGTTTATTTCAAAAATGTCCATCTTCAAGTCTTTAGTTCTACTTTGTACATTTACAAAGTGAAATAAGATACTGCTTTCAATGCACAGATAATTTTAAATTTAGACGTTTGAGATTAGAGAATTTCTAATTTATTAATTTATAATTCTTATTTCACATGAACAGATCAAATTCGTTACAAATCTAACAGGCTGTGCATGCTTCAGTCACAGAATCGTTTCGGAAAAATATATGTTGTTCTTAAAAAATTTTCAAGAAATATAAAACATAATTGATAGTGCAAAAAAAAAACTTGTAACCGCCAGTCTGCCATTTGAGCTCATCGAGTGATTGCCATGTCATGAGTCTTTTTTGAGTTGGTACTAATATGGTGAAAATATCCCATGAAAGTTTATCTTAAGCCCGCGTTTTGGAGAAGAGAAAATTTAATTTTCTTTTCTGAAAAATCAAAATTTGCATTTTTCAGAAAATCATGACAAGATACAAAAAAGTCTAACAAGCAAAGTAGTTCCTCTCGAAAAGTTAAAACAAAAATTCACTTGACGCTTTTCTCTATCTTGCGCTTCTTTCGAATTATTCGCTAAAATATGAATACAGTTGGCTCTAATTGTATTTTCGTCAAACCAACAATATTTTCTACAAAACAATTCACTACAATTAGAACCGACTGTATTTATATTTTAGTGAAAAATTCGTGAAAAGGCAATATAGAGAAAAGCGTCGACACCTTTTCATGTGACTTTTCGCAAGTAATATCTTTGCACTTCTGACTTTCCGCATACCTTCACTCAATTTTCTAAAAATTGCAATTTTTGATTTTATTTGAAGAGAAATAAAATTTTCTATTTTTCCAGAAGCGAGCACAAGATAAAATTTTGTGGGATATTTTCACTATACTAGTAACAACTTAAAAAAAATCAAGAGGAAAAAATCACTGGCCTTTTTGAGGAAAGTGAGTTTTTTTTAGAGTTCTTTTCTTGAATGAAATATTAGGTAAAGATAAAATTTGTTCAGTAAATCGGTGAAATACGTACTGTCTAAAATCCGTTGAAAATCCACATATTTTGTCCCGAAAGTAATCTGTGACTTGAGCATGCATAGCCTGTTCGATTTGAAATGAATTCGCCCGAAACTTTTCGTTTCGAAAATTCCAGCAATACAACTTTTTTAAGCTTAACAATATTTGGCTGTGTGAAGGCTCCAAGAATGAACAATTGCGTTTCAATTCTGTAGTTACTAAAATAATTGTTTGTAAGAAACAGGGGTGTATTATACATGCATTATCTCCTATGGATCAGAAAATAGAAAAGTCCTCTTGTTTTTCTGGTTTTTAATTCAAATTTTTGAATTATCTGAAAAAGTATTAATTTTTTGATATTTTTTTTCTGCAATATAAATTGTAAGGTCTTTAAGAAAGCAATATTTATTTTCAGTCCTGTGTATTTTCTCACTGAATCTAAACTATTGAAATTTCACTAATTTGTCGAGTGAAATATCTCTAATTTAGTTAGAGAGAGGTCGGTCAGTAGCGATTAGTAGGAAAGTACTAAATCGATAGTGGAAAATTACTTATTCGAGTTAAAATTTATCAATTTATATCAGGCGCGGATCTACAATGGTGGCGAAACGGCGATGCCCCCCCCCCTCCCAGCAGTGGGACTGAAGTAAATATACTTTCTACAAACAAATTTTTAATTTAAATTTATCAGCATGCAAAAATAATTCAGAATCGCTAGTTAATATTAAAAAGATTGCCAAAGATATAAAATAATATTAAATGTGTAAAATGATATA
>JAUMHM010087700.1:0-10217 GCA_032362435.1 Melikaiella ostensackeni | reverse complement strand
TCACACGGCCCAGCGACGTGCCTGGAACGTTCTAGTGGAACGTTCCGAAAGTCCCAGCGGCTAGTTCCTGGAACGTTTCCAGAACATTCCGTGCTATTAGGGTAATGCCGTGAGTCAGTATTTATGTCAATACGATTTGTTTTTTTGGTTTTGTTCTCCCTACATCTTTTGAAAAACCGCGATCAAAGAAAAAGAACATAACCTATGAACACACAGTTCGTAAGAACGACCGTACTCTCAACAAAGAAAGAAAACCAAAACACAAAAAATATGTATAAGAATTTAGAAAGTTACTAAGATGGCGTGTACAAGTATTCTTGAAATACAGAAAGTAAAATCCTGGAATCACGTTAAGAGATACTGAATCAAAATGATCGCAAACGAGAATGCACAAGAGTAAAAAAGAAAAAGCGAGAATGCAGAACAAGTGAGCACCGATGTGAAGATAGTGTCTGTGGTGCCGATATTCATTTCTTTCGGAATGTAAATATATCACATGCAATATCGAAGATATCGGTAAAACAGAAAGTGTTTTATTAGAATCGGTTTAATTTTCATAATAATATCTCCACATGTGGAATACTTGTTAAAAACTTATATACCGTTTACGGCTGCGATAATTAAATTATTTATAACAATAAAAATAGTGGATCGTTATCGAAGTATCTAAAAAATGTTCAAAAATTTGTTGATAACAGTTGATTACGCTAAAACAACAAAGTTTAAATGCTGAAAAATATTCAAATGATGCATTTGTTGATTAGATTTTTCAAAATAATTGTCAAATGTTAGAAAATCATAGCAGTTTGCTGGGCGCGATGCAATTAAATTTATCAAATAGGTTTTCAGAATCTACTATACTACCCGAACGCGTCTGTATATCATAATTAAATTTATTTGATTATGTAGAATGGGAACTAATTATTAAAAATATTATCAAATAATTGAGGGATTTGCATGCAATCAGTTGGAATAAAAAAAATAAAGTGTGAAAACTGATGGAAAATAATTTTCGTAAATGAAAATTAATTTTAAAATCATATTTATTATTATTGTATCTATCTGACAAGTCTAATGGAGAAATGAAGCTCTAAATAATGAAAATAATATAATTGCCGAATAATTGTCACAAAAATATGTAATCTACTTTTCAAATCTTGCTTGCATTTATTTTAATTGTATTCTATTATGAAGCCCGTATATTTCTAAATAGGGTCAACGATTGGTAAAAGCGATTCTGCGTCCCAGGGTCGTTGTAATATTATAAATATTGTAAATTTATTTCTCAATTTTTTCAAAAATAAAGTATGTAAATGACACTTTTTATACACCAATCTCAAGAGCAGATAATATATCATTGACAAATTCTACTGTTGGAAATCAAGCAACAAACAAATACAATAATTAAAAGTTTCAATCAACATTAATATACACTGGCTCATTATATACCGATAAACACAATGAATTTTGATGAAAATAATTTGTTCAGAATTTCTTGAATGAACGAATTACTTTGGACAGAATGCAACGAGTAGAATTGTTTAAAATGTTTCAAGGAACAAAATGAGCCATTGTTTATTGAGACTGGAAAAAAGTTAAGATATATTATAAATAAGGTTTAAATAACACTAGATGTCAAACAACTATTGCTAGAAAAATTTTTTTCGTTATAAACTGATTTTTTCTAAAAAAATATATTTGATGCCTCCTTCAAACTGTACTACTGGAATTGATTTCAGTTACATTTTTCCTACTTTTACAAACCGTTTTTCAGTTTGAGGTTATGTCAATGTGTCGATCCAAAAAACCGATTTATTTATTATTTGCCTCAGCGTCGATTTATTAAAATTTGAATCAATGTAAACTGCTGGCTCGGTTCGAGATTTCGAATTTTTTCGATTCGATCACGGCTTAAGTCAGTGTCCAAAATTCGAATCCGAATTCACACGCTGAGTCGAATTGATTTTTTTTAATTCGATCACAGCTTGAGCCAGTGTCCGTATTTCGACTCATGATTCACACGCTGAGTCAAATCGAATTTTTTTGATCAGATCACAGCTTGAGTCAGTGTTCAAAATTCGTCTCATGACTTACACGCTGAGTCGGATCAAATTTTTTTGATTCAATCATAGCTTGAGTCAGTGTCCAAAATTTGACTCATGACTCACATGCTGAGTCAAATCGATTTTTTTTTATTAGATCACAACTCGAGTCAGTGTCCAAGATTAGACTCGTGACTCACACGCTGAGTCGAATCGAATTTTTTTTTATTCGATCACAGCTTGAGTCTGTGTCGAAAATTCTTCTAATGACTCACACTCGAAGTCGAATCGATTTTTTTTATTCGATCACGTCTTGAGTCGGTGTCTAAAATTTGATTCGTGACTCATGCCGACATGTCGGTTCTGAGTGGAATTAAATTATTATGCACATCACTAAGAAATATCTTTCTAAAATACTTTTCGATAAAATGACACGACACCATTATATTTACATATAAAATTAGGCTAATATTGTCCGCAACATTTTTTTGCAACCACGAAGACAACATAAATATTTATAATTCTACATTTAATCTCGATAGGAAAGTGCAAAATATCATCCGATTGTATTTCAATTTTTCATGAATTTTTTTTCTCAAAAAGGAACAAGAATTTCCAAGTGCACATTGCAATTCAAACTTTAAAATTTTTAGACCATCCTAGTGTACAGCTTTCATGAAATCTCAAAGAATCTCTGGAATTCTTCGCAATCCTTTGAAATCCCGTAAATTTTTTTGAAAATGCTGTACACACCTTAAAATTTTTTGAATCATGTGAAAATTACCTGAAATACTTTTGAATTCCAATTATATCGTACATAATCTTTTGAAATCCCTTTAAAACGATTGAGCTCCCTGGAAATCCACTGAAATCCTTAATAAACTGTGGGAATCCCTTGAAATTCTTTGAGATTCTGTGAAATTTTTCAAAATCATTGAGAACGCTTGAAATCTTCAAAATCCTGTAGAAATCCCTTATAATCCTTTAAAAACCCTAAAAATTTCTCAAAATCTCTAAAAATCGACTCGAATAGTTGGGATTCCGTAAAATATTTCTAAATATTACGAGATCCCTTGAAGTATTTGAAATCCTTTCAAAATTGATTGAAATCTTTGAAATCAGTGAGATTTCTTACGAATCTCTAAAAATCCCTCAAAATCTTCTTGAAGATATTAAGATTCCTGGAAATCCCTTAAAATCCTTCATAGTATTCGGAAACCCTTTGAAATTCCGTTAAATCTTTTTATATATCAGGAAATCCTCTGAAATACGTGGATATACTTAGGAATCTTTTGAAATTCCTTGAAATCTCATAAAATCCCTAGAAAGCAATGGAAATCTTGCTGAATTCTGTAAAAATTTGGTGAGTCTTTGTAATACTTTGTAGTCCTTCGAAATGCCTTAAAATGCATTGAAATCTGTTGAAATTCTTTTAAATCAGTGGACATTTTTCGAGTATTTCGAAATTTCGTTTACAGCTGCAATGGGATGGAAAGTGGGAATGAAAGAAGAAAAAGAGACGGACGATTAAGGAATCTTAACGTCCGACAGAGAAGATGCGAGTATGGGTGGACAAAACCTGCCTGCACCTATACCAGAGAAAGCGAAGGAGTAAGCACGCTTGAACCTGCACATACTCTTAGGAGTACACAAGATGAAACGCAAAGGGGAGACCAGATAATTAAGAAAGAAGCATGCGTGAACTATCGCATTCTCACAGGAGAAAGCCAGCAATAGCAGAGATAAGGGAGCAGGGAAGCAATCCCATGAGTGAAGAAGACAACTTGCGTGAACCAACACGCATCCGCGAAAGAGAACTCGCGAGATCGGAAAGCACAGAACAAGAAAGCAACCTAACTGATGACAAAATCCCGGCTCGCAACTTTATTAGGGCAATTCAGTCTCTAAATGGGCAAGACGATGCCGGAGTTGAGGAGTTCATCAGGAAACTGCAAAGAGTTAGGCAGCCGTGCAGTCGACCGGATTTACTGCTAGACTTTACATATATTGTCGGAGAAATTCAACAAACAGCCGACAGCTGACAGCTGCGAGGATTTATTATGAAGCCCTACGTGTGAACTTGAAACCACTCGAGAAATCAAGAGATTTGAAAGATTTTCAGTGATTTGAAAGGATTGCAATAGATTTTGAAGTGTTTCAAAAATTTGAAGAAGTTCACAGTACAATTTCAGCGGGAATCTTAATTTTTTCAAGAGATTTCATGAGATTTTGAAAGACTTCCAGGAATTAATTCAGATTTCAAGAGATTTTACGGGATTTCAAGACATATCGAAGGATTCCGACGGGGTTTAAAGGTTATTAAGAAATTAAGAACAATTGTCACAGATCACAAAGGATTTTAAGGAATTCTAAGAGATTTTAAGAGATTTAGAAATAATTCAAAAAAAGTCACGGGCTTTTAAAGGATTTCAATGATACCCAAGTATTTTCATTGATTTTGAAGAATGTCACGGGATTTGAATTAGATTCCAAAGATTTAAAGGAATTTGAAACAATTCCATAAGATTTCACGGGATTTGGGAAGATTTGAAAACATTTTGAAGGATTTTACGGGATTATACTTGATTTAAAGAGATTTAAAGGGGTGTCGACGATTTTACGTAGTTTGAAAGGATTCCAACCATTTTTATAGAGATTTTAAGGGACTTCCACGGATTTTAGAGGATTATAGGGAATTTTCATTGCATTTTGAAGATTTCAAGTGATTTCAAAAGATTTAATGAAATTTGAAAAGCTTTTAAGAGATTTCGAATAATTTTAATGTCCTTTAGAAGATTCTAATGAATTTTACAATATTTTAAGAGATTTGTAAAGATTCCCATGGATGTTAAAGATTTCAATGAATTTTGAAAGAGATTTTAAAGGATTCAAGGTTACGAAATTAAAGGAATTTCCGCGGATTTTGAAGGATTATATGGGATTTTTATGGGATTTTGGAAATTCCAAGCGATTTCAAAAGATTTAACGGAATCTTAAAGGACTTCAAGGGAATTCAAGGAATATAATGGCTTTTAAAAGATTTTATACAACCCCCGCGAGAAATATCTCTTTTCCCGACCCTGTTTCGAGTGGGAGAAATAATGCGTTACCTAATTCTGGACGATTAGCATAAGTAATTAACATGTTTTCACACTAGTACAATAATGAAATTTCACTACTTCATTCATTCATTACTTAATTCATTACTTCACTATTAATCAAGTTTTGGAACGCGGACTATGTTGGCAACACTGCTCAATACTGCCATTTTGCCATAATCTCAAAATTAAAACTTCAAAAGAACTCTGAGGGCTATATTTGCGTCAATCAATCAGGTACGCTATTACTTTCCTCTTTCTCAACAGGGCCGCGTAATGAGATATTTTTCGCGGTAGTTGAATAAAATATTGTGTGCGACTAGCGGTCGAAGGAGAAGAGTCCTCGCTACGCTCGCGCGGCAAACTCCTCGCTCTCGGAGTCTTTTCCTTCTCCCACGAATCGCACAATATACTATTAATGTATTTTATAATAGGCCTTTTAAGAGATTCAGAGAGATTCTCACAATGTTGAAGACTCCAGTGAATTTTAAAAGGGATTTCAAAAATATCAAGGTATTTCGTAATATTTTGAAATATTTCACAAAATTTCAAGGATTTTAATAGATTTTTTTAGAAATTTTATGGAATTTTTTCTAGTGCTGCATTCCGACACGAGAATTCTGAATACTTCGATCGGTCCCGATCGTTTTCGAAACATATTCTGAAGCCAACTTCTCGTGAATTCATTTGTCCCCAACCATATTGCCTCATGTCAATCTTGCGATCAATTTCGATTGATAATATCGGAACTGTCATGGTAAAAGTGTTTTTTAGAGTTTTTTAGATAATGATTAATTTCGAATTTTTTAAATTCTGATAGCGCAAACTTTTTCTATTTTATAATTGAATTTAACTGCGAACTGAAAAAAATTTCAATAAAGTAATATTTATAGTCTCACCAGAAACATCTACGATGCAAAAAATTCCGCTAAGTAAAAAGTTATCAATTGGATCAACATAAAAGCTGACCAAGTTTTTGAGCTTTTCCCTTCCAATGCACTCTGAGAATTTCTGTAAATTTTACAATTAAAAATTTTTTTAAGATTTATAGATATCTTTCAGAATTTAGAACTTGGCAAACTTTGATTTCCATTATTTCAATTTAAAACAATTTCTATGTTGATTCAACTGATAACTTTTTAATTGGCGAAAGTTTTTGCATCGTAGATGTTTTTGGTCATATTTCACTTTTTTTTCAATAAAAATTGTTTTTAAATAAAATACTACTTCAAAATCATTGAAAATATTGATGACTAAACTCAATGTTATGCGTATAATTTGGTACCAATCCGTTCTAAAGTAAAGACTGGAAGGGTAGGGCTAATTACTAAGAAATCGAATTTTTTGCATACAATGTAAAAAATGTACAAAATATCGAAAAATAATTGATGAATCAGAATTGTCTGAAAAGTGTACGGAGAATTTCATCCAACGGAATTGTTCTGAAATGTTTGTATAATCAGTTAAACAGTGTGAGCTGTAGGTGCTTTTTTCAAAATTTTAAATTCTAATTAACGAAGAACAAATATTTTTAATAAAAAATTCAATTACGCTGGGATTATTAGGCATGAAAAATAGAGAAAATAGGTCTTACAAAAAATGTTGTAAAATTCTGGATGGTAGAATCAAACATGATTTCTAGGTTTCCATATTTCTTTCGTGCAAAGGTTATTAAAATGTAACATTACTGAACTTTTTGTTGCAGAATTTTTTTCCGGGATAATGTTCGGACATTTTTCATATGAAATTTAAAAAATCGTGGCAGTGCTTCTTTTAGAATCAATTTTTCTCTTTTTAATTAAGATTTTTGGACTCTAAGTATGATAGGCTTCTTTCTCTTTAAAAACTGAGTGGAAAATTATGTTGAAACTATGTTTTGAGACGAGAGCTTGTGGTTAAAGTCGGTTAAGGATCATCGTGCATATTTGTAATATTTCATTTTCTATTTGAAAAATAACAGTTATAAATATGCAAATATGCACAGTTTGCTATAAAAATAAATTCAAATAACATTGCTATTTTAAATATTTTCATAATAATCAAAATTTCATCATAGAATATATTAAATACACTAAAACTCAACTTTTCGTGTTTGATTTGAAAATTACAGTATCTTTACGAGTCTCTTGAATTCACTTAAATATTCTGAAATCCATTGAAAACTTTTAAAAGCTATTAAAATTCCTCCAAATCCCTCAAAATCCTTGATAATATTCGGGATTCCTTTAAAATTTCCTTTTAAAATTTCGTTAGATCTTTTGAAATCTTCAACATCCCACAACAATCCCATACAGTCCTCCAAAATCCGTGTAAATCCCTTAGAAATTCTAAAAATCAGTTGAAATCCTTGAAATTCCTAGAAATATTTCGAAATATCACGAGATCCCTTGAAATTCCTTTTCGAAATTGATTTAAATCTTTAAAATCTGTGGGAATTTTCGCGAATCTCTTAAAATCCCTTATAATATTGTAAAATCCTTTAAAATCATTCAAAAGCCACTAAAATTCTTCGAAATCTTTTAAAATCCTTTATAATATTTGGAAGTCCTTTGAAATTCCATTAAATCAGTTGAAATCCTTACAATCACTTGAAGTCTTTAAAGTCCCATATAATCCTTGGAATAGCGTGAAACATTTCGAAATACTACGAGGTCCCTTGTAATCTTCGAAATCCCTTCAAAATTAATTGAAACCTGCGAATTCTGTAGGAATCCTTCCGAATCTTTTGAAAACGCTTGAAATATTTTAGTATCTATTAAAATCTGTCAAAAGTCAAAGGGATTTCTCGAAATCCCTAAAAAAATCATTTATAATATTCGAAAATCCTTTGAAATTTCATTAAATCTTTTTTATTCTTAGGAAATCCTCTTAAATTCTTTGATTTACTGTGGAGTCTCTCGAAATCTCTTAAAATCCTTTGAAACCCAGTGAAATCCTTGAAATCGCTTTAAATCTCTTTCAAATCCATTAAAATGCCACAAAAACCTTGAAATCTTTAAAATCTTTTGAAAACTTATGAAATTCTTTTAATACCCTTCAAATCTTCAAAAACTCTTAAGATCCCTTGGAATCCCTTAAAATCCTTTGTGAATCGCGGAAATCATTCTTTAATCCGTAAAATCCCTTTGAATCCGTCGAAATCCTTCGGTATTTTTCGAAATCCCTTAAAATCTCTTGTAATCTGTGAAACCTCTCGTAATCCTTTGGAATCGTTTGAAATATGCTAAGACTTTTGTATCCCTTGAAATCTTTCGAAATCCCTTAAAATCTCTTGAAATCCTTCTAGATCACTGGAAATCTTTTAAATCTTTTGAAATCCTGTGAAATCTTTTGTAATATCGTGTACAGTAAAAATAATTGGTACATGGCTGACATTTTGAATGAAGATATAAAATCTTACGAAAGAAGCTATGAACGGGAGTCTGGGATTCGTATTCTTCCGTTTTGAACTATCACTTTGAATATTTTTGGTAAGTGTATCAATATTGGATATGTTGTATACCTAGGCATAGCCGGCGGAACAGATCTTGTCTGTCTCTTTCGCTCATTAACTGGTGTGAATATAAACAAATGAGAGCGAGCGAGACACTCACATGGGGAAAACCTTCATTTGTTTTCCCCATGTGAGTGTCTCGCTCACTCTCGTTTATTTATATTCACACCTGTTAATGAGCGAAAGAGAGAGACAAGATCTGTTCCGCCGGCCCTATACCTAGATAGTTAAAAATCACACAATAAATTGGTAGCGCCTTAAACAAAAAAAGTTAAGGATATATACGTTCTAGCATTTACGCAGCAATATTAATAGTAATGTCCAAACTTCGAGAAGTTATTTTTGGAGAACATTGTCGAGAACATTGGGAACTTGTGAGAAAACCTTTTTTCCAAAAATTCACTTTAGCGTCAATGTTCTTAATGGAATTGTGCGATTAAATTAAAGGACTGATGCGATACTCTATCGAGTAAGAAGCGGATCAGATGTAAAGTGAAACAAAAGCAGAATGTGTTTTTTCAAGAGAGAAAGGAATTCGCAATATTCTCGACATAATAAAGCTTCAGGAATATCCTGCATAAATTTTCGTTTTAAAGAATATATAATCGTTTCAAATGACTGTACGTAGGACTCTGAAAATAAAAAATTTCCTGGCTCAGAAGAGGTTTTCATCAAGAAGTTTCCATTTTGAAGCTCTTCTTCTGATAAAAAAATGAGAAACACTTTCTTGTGAAATGAAAATTTGTAAAATGAATAAAAGATTGGGTTTGAAATAAAGTTTGGTGAAACTTCTAAAACTTTCAGAGGGGTTTTGAAGGTAGCTGAGTTTTGGAAAACTTGGTTGATGTTAAAATGGAAATTTTTCGATGTTCAAGTATACGTCTCGGGAGGCGGAGCCATAAACTACTCGCAAATAATAATAATCGAGACGTTGCACTGTTTCAACGTTGATCAAGGATATTTATTATTTCTTAGAAAATTCAAGCGTCCCGGAAGTAGAAACACGTATACAGCCACACGTATACAGCCATTCGTTACCCCTAACAAGGAAAGGCCGCGAGATGCGGGACGCAGATTCGCCTGGGGTCTTACAGGATTAAAAGGTATCAAAATCCATTAGACATCTATTTTTTCTCTCGATCCAGTAGGCCTTAGTTTCCGGGATATCAAGGTTTGATTACTTACGTTTGAGCGCTCAACTCGCTACTGTCGAGCGTGGACCGCTCGACTCGCCACTGCTAAGTGCGAATCGCACTCTGTAGCGTAAATACTTAAACCCAGATATCTCGGAAACTATTGCCCATTGGATCGAAAGAAAAAATATGTTTTTTATGGACTTCGTTTTACTTCCATCCTGTAAACATCCAGTGGAATCGGCGTCCAGCATCTCGCGACCTCTCCTTGTAAGTTTAGTGCGTGGAATTGCATTTTTACTCTTCGCTCATGACCCGGTACTTCGCTACTAAACACGGTCGCGAAACACGGCAAGTGCTCAGTAGATTCGCTCATGTCAGTCGTTGTTTTGGAACTCTATATTCTGCTTGCGCATTCGTCATAACTCGCGACTAATACACACTGGAGAGC
>JAUMHM010087699.1:0-10218 GCA_032362435.1 Melikaiella ostensackeni | reverse complement strand
GATTCTGCGTTCGATATTTCCCTCTCCATGAGCGAAGCGTTGAACAAAGGCAGTTCGCATCATGTTGTCTGTCGAAATGGAGCTTTTCCCGACTTTTTTAGTTTCGCCTGTTTGGCACTTTTGTAAGAAAAGCGTGTACGCAAATTCACATGAAAATATAAATGTGGTGTCAACAATTGTGAATGATTTTGGTTACTTTAGAAGCCCTTCCCTTCAACAGCTCAAAAAGGAAAGATCCGGCACAACGACGATAATGTTATACTGATTACAGTCCATGCTCTTCAAGATTTATTATTTTTTCGGACTCTATTCAAGTTTCAAACAACATGCCTTCCGTTAATAGAAGTGTCAATCCTATCCGAGGCTACATTATTATTTGTATTATTCATTGCTAAAAGTATACACTCAACTACAGCTTGATAGGAGAAATTTCTTTAACAAGTATAAAATCATGTCTAAATTAAGCAGCTAAATCGTCATAAGGTGGAGTGTCCATTCATAACGTCAGTCCCAGCAAACTTCGGTCATGCAGAGGAAAGTATGAAAACCAAGCCAGAACCAAAGAAGTTATGATCAGTTTGTGTTGTGTGCTGAGGAGGGCACCAGTTTTCTGCAGTTTGGTCTCTAAGATGGAAAGAGACCACTCATCGCTCCAAAAATGTGACAAGAATACTCAACGATTGTCGACTGCTTTCAAAACGAATCCTCAAGTTGCAATTTGAAGCCGAAAGAAGGTTTACCGTCCACATTTTTTTATGATTTTCTGTGTAAATTTGGGAAAATCATTCTCTTTCAAGTTTAGGGCCTTTGAAAAATTTATGTTTTACAGAAGACAAAATGCTACAAGTAAAATACTTATCGTAAATTGCATTTTCAGTAGGAAAAATGCCCACTATATATAAAAAATTCGAAAACGGTGAGAAATGTTGAAAAACAAATGCGTGGCAAAAACAGACAGAATTTTCAAATGTACTTTTTAGAAAAACGATCTATTCCGTGACATTCTCTGTTTTATTTTCAGGTAATAATGATTTCCTAATCTAACAATTCTTCATTTTTGTACCTGTTGTTTTCCTATAAATTATCCCTGATGAGGGACTTTAAACTGGTTTCGAAACATGTCGGTCCCTAGTAGTAGAAAAAAGACGGGGAAAAGAAAGAGTGTGAGATTGGTTTTGGATGACTTTTTCTTTTTTGTCCCTGTTTTTTCTTTTTGTTGTGTACATTTATTGTATATTTGTCTTGAATGAGCCGAAAAAGCGGGTAGTCTTAAAGTCTACTTTGAGTTGTGAACTTTATGGGTGTTCTGTTTTATTACACAAAAAGTTTTCATTATAAAGTAGATTTAATTTTGATCTTTAAGAAAAGATAAAATGCTTAAAATGCTTGCCGGCTGCTCGTTTGAAGACAAATCAATTCATGAATAATTCAAAACTGATTTATAATTTGCAGCATATACAAAATATTTATTGAGATATTTCAAATTTTATTGTATTTCAAAAATTAATATTTTCAACATAGTAAATGAAATTGAATGGTGTTGTGGATTACTTGCATGAATCCCTCGAAGCGCTGCTTCAGAATCGATTTCGCACGGATACGATCAGATACGATACAATGTGGTATGATGAAAGACGTCACGTGATCGAACAGGTACTTTACGTGCGAAGCAAAACCTATAATACCCTGGAGCGCAGAGATAAGATCGCTTGAAGCTCTTGTATTTAAAATCGTCTTAAATATCGACACAGGAATCATTTTTATCTTGGAATGTTTCCCAAATCTCCACGTGTGGTATCAAAATTAAAACCTTTCGGCGATTATCAAAATTAATAGTATATTGCGCAACTAGGGAGGAAAGTAAGCGATTCCGATGAGTGTGAAGTTTGATGCCTTAGCAAAGTGAGAGCAGAAATCCAACGAGTCGGAATCGCACATTCCTTCAGTTGCACATGATGTTTTTTGTAACAGGTTATGGAAATTGTGATATTATAGCGATGAATTACGAAGGTTAGTTTTTGACAATATCTGGCGGCGTGAAGAAATAACTCCCGCTACGTCATTAATTAAAACTCCCTAGGGAGTTATAAGGCTAATTTGTGGTGGTGCACATGAGCCACTTCATTACTCGTCACTAGGTAGGAATAAGGCATTTTTCGTCCCGCTTTGCATGCGTGGAATATTGCGATACCCACAGAGAGAGGAATGGATACTAGCGGTTAATATCTGGATACTGAGTCGTAATATATATATGATTTAAGTAACTATATGTTTTAATATCTAAGATACTTATTCTAAATATCTGAGATATTAAAGTTGGAAGCCGAGACTTTAAAATTGATAATATCTTGGATATTATTGTTTAGTATCCGAGGTGTTAAATTTAAATATCCCAGATATTACAGTGAATGACCTTAAATGCTACTGTTTAACATGTACAATGTTAAAGAGTTATATCTTATGAATGTGACCAGTAATTATCTAGGATACTAAGATTTATTTGTACATGAACTATTAATTTGAATGAGTCAATTTGACTGACAAATCGATGTATTACCGACCGAAATAACTGAAATAATTCATTTTGGTCGATTTTAGATCGATGCATCAGGCAGAGTGACTGATTCAGATTTATTGAGTGTAGTACGCGTACAAATGAATACTAATTAGATTTAAAACTTATCGAAAATAATTATAACCTTTTTTCAAAACCAAGATAAAATCTTATGCATATTATAAATATCAAAATGTCAGTTCGATGAGAATTTAAAATTTCTTTAATTTGCGCGAATATCGGGAGCTCATCGCCAACATCAATATTGCAACCGTTGGATTGATTTTGTTATCTGTAATGAAGAATGAAATGAAAATTATTTATAGGTTTCACTTCGATTTTGTAAAAACACATTTAAGCGTGAAGTGTACGAAAACTGTAGAATTTCAAAATTCCTCAAGAACCCGGTAAAAATAAAGCTTGAATAGAGAAAAATTAAAGAATATCAGATTTTTGCGAAAAAGTGAACATTATTCTATTAAGTTTAGCACTTAATTTTTCCAATTTCAATTAATCTGAATTCAAATTTTCAAACTTAGAAAAATTGGACCTGCATCCGGAACTTTGAACATTTCAAGAAAATGTGTTACTTAATTGTGGATTGGAGCTTCGTAGAAAAATTATGTTTTGAATGGAACAGAAAAAATATTCAGTTTTTATATTAAAATCATGAAATTCTGTAATTTTTCTCTATGCAAGCCTGATTCTTGCCAGGAAGTGCATTATTAGTTCCTATACGAAGATCCAATACTCCGAAATTGTTAATTCTTATAAAAAATATGCAACGTACCTTCGAACCTTTTTATTGTGGAGTCGTCAACTTCCCACGTTTTTTTTATTAGGAGGTTAGGCTTTCTTTACTTGGAATTTCGTAGTCATGCAATATGAAAAATCTATACTTACTGAAACATAAGTTAGCAAAATACGTTCAAGAAACACAAGTAAAAAATTAGCTCAGTAATAATAATGATATTAGTACCAAATCACGCGAAGAAGCTGTCACGCTCGTCCCTGCTCGTCACGCTTGTCGAAAATAAAAGATCCAATTTTTGTCTATTAAAGAAGAACACCCAGAAATGAAATAATCTGAATAGACTGGTTCTAAATCAACCCACAAGAAGATTGTATAAGGTAGATGTCCCAGTAATCGTGAGTTTTGAGGTGTAAACGCCACAAGTATTTTCCGCATAAAAATATAATTCTAAAATATATTTAAGTGAGTTTGGACAGTGCTTGTTGTAGAAACCAAATTAGTTTTTTTATGCAAAAAGTGCACATGGGTAAAAAAATTCATTTATATTGCCGGTGGCGATGAACCACGAAACGTGGAAAATAAGTTAACATTTAGGTTAGGAAAGGCGTTTCTTTTCTTAAGCTTTTAATATGTCAAGAAATTACTTGATCGGGACGAAAGTTATTTTTTTGTAATAAAAAATCATTTTTGTTCCATAAAATTAAGTAAAGTCTTCATTTAGTACCTTCTCGTTCGAGAAATATCGGCCACGATTATAGGGACGTTTCAAAAGCATAGTTGCTCGAGTAATCGTGACCGGTCACGAAGACTAGGACGAAGCTGTCAAAGTTTTATTTCCATATTTAATTGCAAATAATAATTTCATTAATTCCGAAAAGGCGTGAAATGAAATCGGAGAGCTGACTCGTTACTGTGAGCAGTAATCGTTACATAAATTTAGTGCTCAACACTGAAAAAAGGTGATGTAAAATGATAAATTTGTGAAACCGATAAAAATGTAAAACCGATAAATGTACAAATACATAACACTTGTACTTGGCGATGGGCAAAATGTTCGGAATTTGCAAAATTATACAAGTTTAACACGAAAAATGTGGAAATAACGATTTCTGCAACACTTTTCGGGATAAAATTGTACAATTTTATATCCATTCTCCAATAAACGAAGAATTGCAGGACACAAGCTTGACGATGAAATGCAGCCACATAAACGACATAACCTCATAAAACATTCAAATGGCAGTTGCAAAAATATTTTAACAAAATCTCTACCCCCCTTCGACTCTACAGTAGACAACAACAAGCTGGTGAATAACTACAAAAGTATACGTGATGAAACTCGCCATGGGAGTCGACCCAGCCTCATCCCGGTCATCGGACTGAAGAAAACATCCAAATGTAACCAATTAATGTTAAATAAAGAGAAACCTTCAGATGAAGCGATCCCGGGTGCTCTTATTTTCGATGACGACATTCGTTTTACTCAACCTTATGATAACCATCACAACTTTTCCGCCCAACGACTGCTGGATTAATACCGTGGCTCTCCACAACAGTTTCCAAAATCCGAATACTGACCACGCTCCACTAAGGGCAAATGGTATTCTATGACATCACGAATTACCGACCGCGTCCTATGTTTTTTTCCGCCTTACTTTTATTTTATTTTTTCTCAGACTCAAACTGGAGCCCCATGGAAGCGTCAAGCCGAGCGGCAAAACGGTTATGCAGCCCAAGGTTTCGAAAGTATTTTTGTTCTTGAGTTGGATTTTGCGCGAATCTGTATACACTGGGCTGTCTCGGTATGTATCGTCAGTTACGAACGCATTTCGTACCAAATAAGAAGACCTTCGACTTAAGATCCTTTTACACGGTTTGAGACCTTTATCTCAAAATCTCTGGTGAAATCTATGTCCTAAGTTTACAACGCGAGAGTTATTAACTAAAGAATCATTTAATTCCTTTAGCATGAGTAGTGAGTATCTTTATCGCCATACAAGATTTCGCTCGGTAAGGAAGGGCTTTGTGAAGATTTTTACTTTACTAAGATGGGCTTAGAATCGCTGCATTTGCTGTGACGCTTGGACAGGGGAGATGGAAACTGCAGAAAACCTTCTTCCCGAGTACATTAGATGAACACAGTGTCAACACGACCTAGGCGTATATCAGGAACATATACCCATCTGAGTACTAGCCGCGCTCGAAATGGCTTAAGTTTCGCGATTTCGCCCGAGTTGAGATTTATCTTGCAGGTATTGCCGTCGAGTTCCAGCCTTCTTAAATTAAACTAAATAAAATATCGTGTTTGAATTTTTTTTAATGAAAAGAAATATAACAACTCACTGCTGTCTGCCCCATAAAAGTTTGTTTTTTCGAAGGAAACGCTGCTTTTTTAGGCAATTTTCATAAGATCCTCATTAAATGCGGATGGCGCTTGTCTTCTTGGACGACAGCTGTAAGATGAGCATGAAGAACTTTAAAAAAACAGCTTTTCTTTTCAAAGTACAAACTCCAATGAGCCAGGCAGCTGTGGGATGATTTATTTTCTTTCATTGCCCAAAACATCAGCCCGATATTTTATTTTATTTAAAAAAAAGAAGGCGGAAAAAATACACTGAATGATTGGTAAGTAGTGAAGTCATAGAATATCATTTGCCCTCAATGGTAACAAAAAAATTTGAACAAAAGACTTACTTTTGGTGTCTCTGGTACCTTGACGCCATACATTTGTAAGATTTCGTCATCATCTCTAGTTAAAAATTTAAGGATTCAATAAAATAAATGTTCGACAAATATATTTGTATAATAATTCAAATGAGCAAAATGTAAAATGTCGAGCAGTGTACTTATCCTGGTACTTGGCAATTTTTCCACTTATTGAGAAAGGTGTGGATTTCTCATAATGCACTTTTCTAATTGGCTTAATAAATTTTAAAAAGCCTACGTATTTTGTATGAGAATTTTTTTCTACACTCAATGATTTTCCAGACGAATTAATTTCATTTTCATACTTACAAGGGGAATCTGCACCCTTCGGAATTTTGTTTGGATTCATACTGCTCTCAGTAATAGGTCATCACCAAACTTGTAATATGCTAGAGTAATAAGATGCACTTTTCAGCCATTCACGAAGAAACGGTTTTACAGAAATCCACGCTCGGTATATGGACCGCGATGCAACTGTCTTTCATCTCCTGATTAGATCAGTCGGTAGCGCTCCGAGTTTGCACTCGGAAAGTCTGGACTCGATTCCTGCTGCCCGCATTTTATTTTTCATTCAAATTTTTTGTATTGCAATTGACTATTAAATTTACGAAAATCAAGCCGAAAGATTCGTTTTTAACCATTTTTTTCATAGAAAAAAAGGGTTTTCTTAATCCTTATCACTTTCACGCCAAGAATAGTTTTTTTATATAAAATTTTCATTTTTCTTCATTTAATTCAACATTTATATTTGGTTATTATTATTTTCATGAGATAAAAATTTAAAAAATAAAAGTAGTATAATTGAATGGAGAAAAATGAGAATTTTTCTATGAAAAAAACTTTTTTCAGCGTAAAAGTGGTAAAGGTTGCAAAAACAAAATTTTTTGTAGATAAAAAAATGGTTAAAGATGAATCTTTTGGCTTGATTTACATAAATTTAATAGTCAATTAAAATTTTAAAAATTTGAATGAAAAAAATGCAGATAGCAGGAATCGAGTCCAGACTTTCCGATTACAAATTTGGAGCGCTACCGCTTGATCTACAAGGAGATGAAAGACAGTTGAATCGCGGTCCATGTAGCGTGCGTGGATTTTTTTAAAGCCGTTTTTCTCGAGAAAGGCTGAAAAGTACATCTTATTACTTTAGGATATCACAAGTTTGGTAATGACCAATTACTGGGAGGAGTATGAATCTACACAAAATTCCGAAGGGTGTAAGTTCCCCTTGTTAATCTCACTCAATGAACGAAGCATGCTCTACAACAGTGTACACCACTTGCCATAAAGATCCTTTTATACCTATGTTCACATATTAGATGATCCTTATGACAAGTGACGCATAATGCACTGTTGCAGAGCACGCTTCAAACGTTTATTCATAGGTCGAAATCGTATTCAAAGTCATTATTATAAACACAACTGACAGTTCCTGAATTTAATAATATTTCATTTGTAAAGTTGAACAATAATTTCCAGTTTACAAATTTGGTTTAATGTTGATAACGTATGTACTACCAGGTGGACAAATTTATTGGCAGTATAATATCGGATCTGGCCCAGATACGGCTTTGTATAGACCGTCTACCCGGTAAGGAGGCTTCCATTGAAATAAATTGAAGATTTATCAGTCCAATGTGAATCAAGCAACTATTTAATGCATATGAAACCTTGAAAAAATTGAATTCATTTCAATCCAATATTGCGCCATTTTCATTAATAATCTTGAATACTTTCTAAAAGAATTAAAACTACGATTGTCAATTCTATTCAATAAAATAATTTTCAATATTTTTATTTAACGTTTATGGAATAATTATTAAGTAAAAAGCTTTTTAAAAAATTGATTTGATTACTTTACACCATTAGGATTGATTTCCACTCATAAATTTGTGGAGAAAAATAATTTTACATATGTATTTTTTATGACGATTTTATTTTCATTCCCTGAGATTTATTTTGAAAGATTTGAGTATTTACCAATGAGTTAATGTAGTTTAATGTCAAATCTTAGCAGACATTTTTAATTTCATGCTTTGGGGATGTTTCTGAACATTTATTACCAGACATGTTTAAATTTTTATTGGAGGTTGTGTTTCACCGTATTTAACATTTTCGAAGATGATTGAAATCGTTTCAATTTTTCTCATTTCACGTCTTATTTCACCGATTCAAAAAAAAATGCAGAAACAAGGATTGGGAACGATTGAACTTTTTCACTCGTTTTTAATGCAAACCTTCTTATCGGGTTATCAGAAAGATCTTATCTGGCACAGAGCAGGTGCTAATCACCTTTCCATAACACAAAAATGTCTATGTTTCGATCAAAGAAATCGTTAAATAGTGTTATAAGAAAAATCAAAATTGGTCATTATTTCTCAACTGCCCGAACCCAAACTTAAGCAAAGTGTAGTCTTATTGGATAGTAGTTCATGGGGGAAAATTTTGGCGTATGTATACAAATTAACGAGGGAAGGGAATCAAATTTTTGTATTATGTGGTAATTCAGACTCGAGATGTTTCATTTTTCATTACGAAAGCTTCATATACTGTTAACTAAACGAATGCCGGTGACAACTTACCAATATTGAATGAATGTAATACCATTCAAGATTGTTTTTTTTTCCTGCCTTTCATTTTAATAATAGAATCAAATCCTCCTGAAAGAATTCTTTTTTACATTGTGACAATAGTAAAATTATTATTAGATTTAAAAAAAAAGTTCAAAGAAATCTGTTATAAAACACTGTTTAGTTTCACATTGAAAATCATAACTATTTATCAATAATAATTAAATAATCTTCACCCCTGAACCACAATGTTCTATCTCGATTTTTAAATTCACTTGATTCTCACTTGTTTCCCATGTAAAGTATTACGAAAAAATATTATATTATTAACATTTAAATTTTTTTAATTTCTAACGCTTTATTTTTACAAATCAAGAAAGGTCTTGCGAATTTTCCTTTCCAAAAAAACTGTAAAATCCAACACAATTGTAACACATATTTATAATTCTACTCTTATTGTATTCAATGTTCAAAAAGACTTTAATAAATATGAAATTCAAACTATAAATCTATGAACACTTACATTTTTATAGATTATAATCCGTATCATAAAACCACAATCTTACACATAAATCCATCAAATGAAGGGGGTCAATACACAACCAGCTAACAGAATACATTGAAAATGTTTAGGGAGGATTAAAAAAATTCTTAAAAATCAGATTTCTAATTTAAAACAAAAAGTCACTTCCGAGATATGGGGGAGCTGGATTAAACCATAAGAAGACGATTCGAAAAAGTGATTCAGTACCGTATGTAACGTCAAAGTAGACTTTTGGACAAAACTACCTACCTCCAAAGATTGAAATAATAAGTTTTTCTTTGATTTTCATGCTTTAGATTACTGTTTGTGATTTTGTGTTATTGATGAATATTTTTTAAGGATTTAAAGGCCTTTTCATATTTAAAAGAAATTGCTACGCTCTGGAACAGACCTGTCCAGCGAGGAGAATTTCCCGACCGAAGCACATGTTGCACTTCCACTTCCATTTCTTCTGAAGAGCTCGAGTGGTGGTAGAGTCGCCACCTTCTACAGATATTTCGTACCTTCGGGTCTAGGCTAAGTCACTAGAACGAGAGATGACCACGCGACTTCACCTCTACTTTTGCTCTTCAGCAGAAAGGGAAGTGGAAATGCAGCATGTGCTTCGGTCGAGAATTTCTCCTCGTTGAGCAGGTCTGCTCCAGAATAATGGAATTTCTCTTTAAAGTATACATTATTAGAATGTCAATTAATGCATCCCTAGAAACAGTGCACAGTAGAAAAGCGGTGATATTTTACATGATATTACGATGAAAATAAGTTCTTTTTTGAACTTATGGAACAAATTAAAGAGTAACGATTTATGAGGTCTGTATAACAGTTCCGGAGAATCTAAAGCGAAGCCGGTGAGAAAAATGACCTAGTACTTCCCTACTGAACACGGTAGCGAACGCGACAAGTGCTTAGTAGATTCGCTCGTGTCAGTCGCTGTTCGTAGGTTTATCTTGCTTGCGCATTCGTCAAATTTTCCCTTATCCTGATACAGAAAGGTGTGTACACACTGGAGAGCCCGCCTATAGGGATTCAAGCCTTACTGCACCTTCTGTACATTCGTCATCACCCCCTTTACTTACTGACACTGACTGAGACCTGA
>JAUMHM010087698.1:0-10218 GCA_032362435.1 Melikaiella ostensackeni | reverse complement strand
TTTCTCTTTGATAGCCATGCGGATTTCATCATTCCACCAAGCATCTCCAGCCTTTCTTCCTACAGCCGCAGTACCGCTCACTTCAGATGCACTCTTGAAGATGCTATCCTGTAGTATTATCCATGCACCTTCCACATTTTTGAGCATAAGCTAATCAATTTATCGCCGTTACCTTTCGTTTTTGGGTCCCCAAAATGGCTCAGTACTCTGTCGGTACCTTCGCGTTTTACACCAACCCAACCATTTATATCTTCAAGTCAAATTATTCTTTCGCCAGGATCGAAAGTCCCTACGATATCATTTAGCGAGTCCCAGAAGGTATCTTCTACATCTCTCTTGTCATTATTAACTGGAGCGTAGCACGCTATGATGAATATTCTTCTGATTCCTACTTTCATTCTAACCCATAGTAACCTAGGTGATACGCGTTCATACTTTTTGACATGCTGTTTCGCTCTCTCATTCATAATTAGACCGACTCCTTTTCCGTGAACATGCCTTTCGTCAGTAGAAGCTTCAATCTTATCCGAGGCTACATTACTATTTGTCTTATTCATTGTTAAATGTATCCACCCAACTTCGCTTCATGCGAGAAATTCATTCCATAGGTATAAAATCATGTCCAAATTAAGCAGCTAAATCGTTATAAGGTGGTGCGTCCATTCATAATGTCAGTCCCACCAAACTTCGGTCATTCAAAGGAAAATATGAAAACCAAGTCAGAACCAAAGGAGTTATGATCGGTTTGTGTTGTTTACTAAGGAGGGCACCAGTCTCCTGCAGTTTGATCTCGAAGATGAGAAAAGACCATTTTATGTATGTGTGACAAGAGTACTCAACGGTGAATCAAAAATGAAGAAGCTCCTAAACTTCTCTTAATTTTCCTTTTGAAAGGTCCATTTGTAAAACCCTCCTTAATATATATTTAAGCAAGGTACAGCACATTCCAAAAATTCTCGAAGGTTCCTGAGTTTCCATCAATTTTTGAAAGTTTCCGTGAATTTCCTTTAAAATATTCGGAATTCTTTTGAAATTCCAGTGGATCGCTTAAAATCCTACAAAATCCTCTCAAATCCGTGGATATTCTTTGGAATCTTTTAAGATGTCTCACAATCGTTTAAAAAGATCCCGAAATTCATCGGCTTATGTTTTGCATACGATAAAAATTACGAGTGGAATATTCATTTAAAATCCCTTGAAATCCTCTAATATATTCGGAAATACTTTGAAATTTCGGTAAATCGCTTGAAATCCTACAAAATCCTCTAAAATACGTGGATAAACTCTGGAATCTTTCAAAATGTCTTGCAATCTTTTAAAATCATCCCACAAATTCATCGGATTATGTTTTGCAAAAGATAAAATATTACGAGCAAAATACTGATTTAAAATGCCTTCAAATCACCTGAAATATATGGAAATACTTTGAAATTCTGGTGAATCGCTTGAAATCCTACAAAATCCTCTAAAATCCGTGAATATTCTTTGGAATTTTTCAAAATGTCTTAAAATCTTTTGAAATCATCTCGTGAATTCATCGGCCTTTGTTTTGAACAAGTAATCGATCTCTGTGTCACGCCTTCTCAAATTGTTTGTCACTTGTTTATTTGTTTTCGCGTTCTTTTTATTTTCTCCGCTAAAGAAATAAAACAGCGCATAAGAGATATTACTAACTTTTTTCCGTAAGTAGCAATTCACGAATAATAAGTTTATAGCTTTGTTGACATGGTGTTCCAGTTTTGGATGAGTCAACTTTATTTAAAATATTTCTTTGATGATATCAAAGTAAATACTAAAACTATTTTCAAGTATTTTTAATGAAATATTTTCTTTTGTATCTACATAGATTGAATAAGCTATGGAAATTTCTCAACGTTTATGAATCTAAAAAATCAAAACTGCAAAATATGATATAAATGAAATGTAATAATTGGTTGTCATTGAGAAATAATTTTGAAATTTAAAACAATGAGAATTATACTTAAGTCAATGAAGTTAAATTTTTACTTAGGTCTCGTTCAGCTTTCTCACTCACCTTTTTATCGAAGATATATTATTGTGGACTATAAAAATCATAGAAAAATATAGGTATTAGTATTAAAAATATTACAAATAGGTCAATTAAATTCTTTTATACAATTTTTTTCTTAAAATTACCTCAGAAAAAGCTTAATTGCACCCCTTTGAAGATGTATACCTATTTTTAGATACTTTCACATTAAAAAGTGTAATTGTGAAATGATTGCCTGCGAGTGAAATTTTGTTACAATTTATTTCAGCTTCCCGAACTCTTGGGATACTGGTGTATTTATTTAAAATTTCACAACTGTTATAAGGTTCCCTGAATGAAACATTTTGGAACCCTATAGAGATTTTTCTTCTTTAAAGCCGAATATTTTCCTTCTCTAAAACATAAATCGTCCAAGAAACTCACAATTTATATATTTTCATTGTTGTCGACTTTCCACTGCGCATATTATTAGCTTATTATTGAAATGTTTGATTGTATAATTGGACATCTCACATCAATTGTGTCTACTGAAATTCATATCCATACAATGTTAAGCCAAAATGTATAAGAAAGAAAGCATTTCACAAAACATGAAAGTGAAAATATCTCTTCAACTAAAAAAATGACTCCAGAAGGTCATATCTCGTGATATATTAGAGATAAAACGTTTTATTTCTTTTCAGTTCCAGGAGAATTTTATACACTTCCACTTCTCGTATGCCTATTCAAGGCTTTTATAGTAATGCTCAAAAATGCAGAAATTTCCAATAAACTGAATTTTTGCACCTTTTTCACCATTTTCATAGATGCCAGGATATCACACGATGTTGAATACTTAGATCTTATTTTAAAATGAAAAATGAAAGTGTTACAGCAAATAAAGCAACATTGTCCATGAGTTTTCATAAAAAGACGCTATAGAAATTCGGAAAGAAAAATTAAAAATTGAGCTTCTTCAGAAAGGGCCAACCGAGTCGTGTGAATATGCAGCGATGAGTCATTTTATTTTTAAAAACTTTGTGCTAATATAAGTATTTAAAAGAAATCTATGTAACAATTTCTTTCATTTTGTGACTGAATTAAATGAACTTTAGGATTAACTACAATATATCATATAAACACAATAAAGTAAATAATTGCCATTGAAAGATTATTTCGGAATTTAAGACAATAGTTTATTCTGTGATTTATTACTAAATTTAAATTATACCACTAAAAGTCAAAATATAATATAGAAAATTTGCACATCAGATGAACTCAGAAAAAGGCTCTAACTAGAGCATACATATTTTTAAAATTTTCTATATCAAAGAGTTATGAGTATATTATCCTACAAAGCATATGCCAGATAATTAGAAAGGCTCAACTCAAAATCCAAATGGAATAATTTCCTGGACATGATTTTTTAAATTTGAAGATTCTACAAAATATATTTTTTCTAGCGTAAATTTGAATGAAAAATGTGAATTTATTCGTAAATATCAAGAATGTTGTATAATCTAGGGAAAAATTAGCACATTACTTATTGTAAATTGTTCAACTGTTTTGAGGCTTCCAAGTGAAATATTTCAGTGCCCTATAGAGATTTCTCCTTTAAAACAATATTTTTTATGAATAGAAACTTCCTTTTGGAATTTAAACCTTCTAAGCTAGGTCGGCGATAGAATTCTGTCGAATTCACGTTAAATATTTCTTTTACTGAATATTATCTTATGCTAAAAAGTGATGTTACACCTGATAATTACAAAGTGCTTAGCGTGTTGATGAGCGTCATTAAAAAATTTTAATGCATTCTTTAGAAGCGAAAATTAGGAAGTGATGGTTCTAGTTTCTACAAAAATGGTCAGCCACATTTTTTCAATATTTGCAATCGCATCATTTTTTTTTTTTTTTTGGAAAAATTTTAATGTCAAACTATGTTTTTTCTCTTCACATTGACCCTCTTGTCAACAGTTTTCGAACCAATGAACATTTTTTTCAAAATTTTCTATACAAAGCGTATACCCTGCCGGTAGCGGTAAAAAAATTACCGGTTCCAACAACGATTTTTTGACGGTTTTTTAAAAAACGTATTTTGAGCATGACAAAGGCACATTCATCACGAAGGATATACAATTCAAAGAAAAATATAGGTGGTACCAGTAAAATTCCTTTATTATACAATATTTTTCATACAATTGATTCAGAAAAAGCTCTCACACAACTCTATAGTCGGTATGTGTTTTTTTTCGGAGTCTTTCACATCCAAGAGTAATCAGCAAAATCTGTAAGATATCCTACAAAGTATACTCAAAAAGTTAAAACTGATGATTTTTCGAGGTCTTACACTTCTTGTAAAGGAAAATCGATTTTTTCCAGCCCGTCCACGGCTAGTATTACGGAATTTTCCGTAAAACAAGTCCCCGCTCTATACATGACGTGTGAACTTTATTAAATAATGATGATTGATAAAAATTATTATAATAAAATGATAATTTGATTTTGTGGTGTTTTTCTGTCTGCACATAAGCGAATATGTGAATGTATAGATTTACTAACCTCTATTTTTCCAGACACAACATGGAAAGAAAGATTACTTAGAATTTGTCTAAGTTTAAGACTCAATTTTTTCATTATTTAATATCTCCATAGGAGAAATCATCATGCTGTTTTACATGTCATCATGGAAAAAACTCTTTACAAGAGCTTGATGTAGTATAAATTTTCAAATCTTACGAAATACGTATATATTTCAATATTCTTTTTTTTTTAAAAGTGATGTAAGTGAAGTCTGTCAATTATCCTACAAAGAATTAGTTCATTCGGGAGGCTAGAAATGTGTTTAACGCGAAACCAAATTGTGGAATAATTTCCTGCATAAATTTGAATCGAAAATCTTACATTAATTGTAAAGGATTAGAAAAGTGTCGAACTTAGAAAAAATTAACACATTCGACAGTGTTCCAATATTTTGAGTTCAAAGAATGCTATAATTTATTTTAGTTTCCCGAACCCTTGGGATATTGCTCAGTTTATTTTCAATTGAATAACCGTTAGGATATATTTGGAACCTTTTAGGATTTATTAGTTTTTTTTATTTTTATTTATTTTAGTTTTTTTTATTAGTTTTTTTTTATTTATTAGTTAGGATTTATTTGGAACCCTATAGAAATTTTTCTTTCACCACCGAATATTATCCTTCTCTTAAAACCGGAGGGTCTAAAAAACTCGCAATTTTTATATTTTTACTGTCGTCGACTTTCCGGTCTTTTTATTGGCCCACGAAGTACATATTGTGTTGAATTCAAGTGATAAGGTATAGTGTTCTTTTTTATGTTTAAAACCTTAGATTGTGTAACTTGACATTTCACATCGACGCTACATACTTCGTGTTCATATATATTATCAATCAAGGTGATCAAAAAATTCATTTAAAAGTTTTTCTTAACTCTTTTGCCGTAAGGGAAAATGCACGAGTAATAAACTTATTGAGTTGTTTACAATGTGTTTATGAGCAGCAATGAGTCAACTTCATTTAAAAAGTTTTTGTGAGGATATTACAATACATGCTTAAAACTATTTTCAAGCATTTAGAATAAACTCCTGTCATAAACTCTTTCATTCTGTGAAAGAAATAATAAATTTTGAGAATAATTACAATATATATATATATATATATATATGGGTGCCCCCTCCATGGCCGCCCATCTCACGGTTGTGAGGCGTGGCCATGGGTGTGATTTACCGCGGTTCTACTGGGAGCCGGTGTCATTTTCATGGATGACAGTCGCTCCCAGGGGGACTCTGCGGTGGTTGTTTGACCAATTTTTTTAAAATTATATATATATATATATATATAAATAAAATAAAATAATCACCATAGAAAAATAGTTTCTAAATTTAAGGCAATAGTTCCGTCTGCTATTTATTATGAAATTCAAATTGTACTATCGAAAGTCAAAATATCACTGTGGAAACTAGAGATCTCTCTTTTTACGGTATCATTTTTTGCATGTCCTGTTTTTGAATAGGATAACTTCATGCTGTTATTTTCAATGTAATACAAATGATTTTTACTTACCATCAGTGGTCTCATTTTAGTACCACTTGAGACTATTTTTTTCTGCGTCTTATTTCAATACCTGAAATGAGCCCTGAAATAATACTTTGCTTTCACAGTGATGATAATAGAGAATTTTGATTTTAGAGTTAATATTAAAACTTATTGAGATATATGCATAATGTAATAACGTTATCAATTATTATATTGGAAAATATAAAATTTGAGAGAAAAATATATGCATTAGTATGAAAAATATTACAAATAGTTAAATTAGATTCGTTTACAATACAATATAGTCCATAAAATTAACTAAGAAAAAGCTGTAACACAACTCTATAGTATATATTTTTATATACTCTTTCACATTGAAGAGTAATTAGTAAAATTTGGAAATTACTCTAAAAAGTATATTCAGTGCACTTTCAAAGTTAAAAAGGTTTATAAAATTAAAATGGAATAATTCTCTTGATAGGACGAGAAATTGATTTTTTCCATTATGAATGTCTTTTGACATTAATCACTGTTATCGACAGTTTAGGAAATTAATAAATATGTTTTTTCAGAAAATTTTGCATGAAAACTGATGTACGTATATTTAATGCTCATTTCTTCTACCTTATCATGTTCTTTTCAGTTTTGTGTTGGGTATGTGTACCCATTCTATTCGCTAGCCTCCCTCCATGAGACAAAGAGGACATAATTTTACTTCTTTCATAAAGTACTCAGATTTGTTTTTCCCTAATAAAATATTGATAGAAATAGTTTTTATTTGTTATACTTCAAACGCCGCATTGTAATTTCTATGATTAAAAATTTTACTTTGATATTATGTGCTTCATGTTTATATATACTAGTAGTAACGGAGATAAAGATCTAAAGGTATCACTAACTTTTTTCATCAAGAGAGAATTGCCGAATAATAAGTTTATTGCTTTGTTAACATCGTGTTCTGAATACAAGAGAATCAATTTCATTTATAATAATTTTGTGAGGATATTAAAATAAAGAGCTAAACCTATTTTCAAGCAGTTTGCAATAAACTCTATCCATTCGTCCGTGTTGCGAAAATTCATAAAGATAAAATAATCAATTGCCGTTGATGACAATTTTGAAATTCAAGGCCATAGTTTATTCTGTTATTTATTATGCAATTTAAATTATGCTTTCAAAAGTCAAAACATGATATGGAGCATTTTTAATTTATGAATAATTGAGACCCATTATCAATATTTATATTTGAGGGCATAGATTGACTTATTTCTCCATTGCCAGATTTCAGAAGCTCTTATAATATGACGAGAATGAGAGGAATGACAACTAAATAATTACATTTCACGCGTAGTCCTATAGATCGTTTAGTCCAAGCGGGGCTCGCCACCAAATAAGTTAAAAACTTGATGCAACATGGAAAGAAAAATTACTTAGAATTGCTATTCTAAGAGTCTTTCTTCATTGAAAGAAACCTTCATCTAATTTTCAATCAAACTAAGGGATTCTGGAATTTTAACATATTCAAAAAAAGTACTTAAAATTGTTACACCTTAAAATGGTTTTGCATTGAATTCAGTAAAATTCATAAGAAAAGATGCACTAACATTTCAAATTCTAAATATATGCTGAGTTTGTTGATACATTAAAAAATTATTTCATGGTTTTCCTTCTAACAAGTAAGAGAACGGATACTTAATATGATAAAAGCCGTTTCTATGAGAAAATAAATTAATTAATAAGATTATGTTTGATTTTATGTCGTATTATTATATTCTTCAAAGTCATTATGGTACTGTTGAATTCCAAAAGATTAAATTTATTCAATATTCAACTAAAAGTCGGAAAAAATTTAAGGCATCACATTCTAAAGTGAAAAGAATATTTTTAATAATTTTTAAAATTCATTACGTCAATTAATCAGAATATTAGTAATTTGGCATTCATGATTTCAATCGAATATTTGCATGCTTCAATATAAATTCATACATTATGTTCAAAATTGAATGCTTTTACAACTCAAAATTACAGAAATTAAAGCCTTTAAAATTAAGTCATGGATTAACATTTATGACACTAATTTGAATATGTACCTTCCAGCGCGTTATATCAAGATGTTCTTTTAAGTTCATCACGTGAATTTATCTGAATAATATTGATTTGACATTCATAATCTTAATCAAATATTGAAATGCTTCAATATAAGTTCGTATATTTTGTTAAAAATTAAATATTTTTACAACTAGGAAGTATAGAAATTGAAGCGTTGCAAATTAAGTTATTGAAATTGGAATTAAATAATTTATTTATTATATATTATAAATTATAATTTTTAAATTGTGAAGAAATGAATATATCATTAACAATATTTATTAAACAAATATGAACTTAATATACAAAATAAATATTAACAAATATAAAGTTTTCAAATTAAGAATGTATTATGAAATATATTGTTAAGCATAGTTATTGAATTTTAAAATAACTTTTCCTCTTACAGATGAAATTTGAGTAATAAATGTTATTTTTCAATAAATAATGAAAGTTAACGTACACAAGATGATAACTAATTCATTATACTCAAAATGGGTTATACATATTTCAATTCATTTCGGAAATATAAAAAAATTTTATAACTCGCGATTGATTTATTCAAAAATTTCTGATTTGTATAATATAGGTTTATTTTTTATTCAATATGATTTTATGAGAATTGTATAATTATTTTAAATATTTGAGATCTTATAATAAATATTCATCAATGATTTTTTAATGAATATTGATGCCTTAGTTATAAATATGGTAATTATATATCCTTTATATTTCAGATATTACAATTTTTTTACATTTTAATGTTCACAACTACGTCACTACAGATACATGATTTATGATATATTTCATGAATTTAATTATATCTACATTTTATAATTAAAAGATGAATTTAAAACAAAAAATTATATTATTTAAATGTATAATTATAATAATTATATAATTTAAATGGTCGAAATATTTTTATAAATGAGTAGTTATTCACAAAGAAAATAAATCTCTAAATAATTTTTAAGAAATTTACATACCATATAATTCTGAAATTTTAATTTAGATGCATGTCTATCTTTTTTCGTGTTTATACAAACGATTAATTATTTACATTTTATTGTTAATACAAGGAAGTGAATTCAAAAAATAAAAAATAGAAGAATTAAAACCTAGAATCTCATCTTTAAAATGAGGAAAAGAACATGATTAAAATATTATGTTGTTATAAAATTATAATGAAGTAAATCGATGTCAATAGTGTTAATAAATTGTAATTAAGGATTTGATCAATATTTGAAATTGCGTTAATTCAATATTGTCAAAAAAAAATTACTGAATCTATTTACAACATAAAAAGGAATAATTTTTTATTTTAAATCAAACATTCAAATAATTTTTAATTGACATTTTTATATAATTTTTCAATTTCAGTTTTGTGTATACCAATTATTAGTAAGAATTTAAAATATATTTATAGCAAAATTAAAATTGATGAGGACAAATTTTAATCAGCATGAGCTCAATTCAGAGAAATTAATCAATCCTCAAGATTGATAAGTAAGAGGAATATTATTTTTAATAGAATTAATTACATAATATAATTTGATATTTATATTCATAATTTTTAGTTCATTCAAATTTATATGATTATAACTGTCCAAGGATACATATAACCGCAAATTTGAGAGGAGAGTCTGTAGAACCATCATCAAATAGTTCATCGACGATAGGAGCCATCACAGATGATAAATACAAATCAGAAGTTAGAATAAATAACTTTGATCCGAAAGATGATTTTGAATTGAGAGAAAAAGTGGAACTGTGTGGGAGTATGTCGATAAAAGCACCTGACGGTAATTATTTAATAATAAAAAATATAAATTTTTGATGTGTGAACATCTTAGACATCGATATGGGGAGTCGCGCCTTGAGTAGAGTGAAATCATGTCTCGAAAGTGTGAAGCAAGGTGTCTCCACAACGTCGATGCAGCATCAACGTGATACGCGCTGTGTCGACGCTATGTCGATTTATAAAGTCCTGTTGTGGAGAGACTTGCGAAGCTCTGACACACGCGTTGTGTCGTGTGTCTTGCTTCTCTTCACCCACTCAAAGGAGCCCTTCAGTTATTCTTTCGAC
>JAUMHM010087697.1:0-10218 GCA_032362435.1 Melikaiella ostensackeni | reverse complement strand
CAGCCCTATGCAACTCCCTATACTAGCCAAGTGAATCCATCGTCCGCATTTTTACCACTCTGGCCTGTGGGCGCCACATGTTCTGGCCGCGATTCTGCCTCACTCACACATAAGCCATGCGCAATGCATGTGAGCTGCTCGAGCCGCTATGCCCGCGTGTCGTCTTCCCGTATTTTTTCGTGTCAATATTAATCAGCTGACGTGCTGTCCGTATTTCCTGTGTTTACATTGGCATTGTATTTATATTAATTATCGTGAAAAGTGAAAAGTAAAGTGAAATAATGACTACGTGTATTGTTCGTGGGTGTAATTCAAGAAAGAAAAAGAAGGAAAATTCTGAAAATGAGCAAGAAACACAGAATTTGAGTTTCTTTCGTGTACCGAAAGATATCGAAGAAGCCAAAAAATGGCAACAGTTGTGCAAACGTGAGGATTTGCCATTAAGTACGTCCCATAGAGTTTGCGAAAAACATTTCAAAACCGATGATATCGAAAGAAGAAAAATTCTTAAAGATCAAGATGGAAGAATTTTATTTGATGTAAGTTTTTACGAAATTTTTGTTTGCTGTTTTATTTTTTTAAAAGCCAAATCTCAAATGTTGACGTAATTTTTATTTTTTTTATGTATGCAGACATTATTACCGAAACCTCGTCTTTGCCATAATGCTCGACCAACAATGTTTCCATGGACCGAAAAATCAAACGAAACCAACGTTTTAACCTCATTGGAAAATTTACCTCATTCCTCCACTTCAAACGCTTCAAAAGAATCGAGCACGACCAGTTTAACTTGTTCGTTTAATATCACTGATGAGCAAATGCCAGAAAAAAATATTCCGAATACTTCTTTCTCCGCTCTTGATACTACTGGTGACACAATTAGCTTGGATGATTTTTCTGTTGAGAAATTAAACATATCACCATCCTGGAGCAAGCAAAACCTAACTTTCGGGAACTCAACCTTCAAGCTATTTACAAAAGCAGTCGCTGTAGTTCGGAATAAGGAAATTATAACAGATTGGATAAAAGAAGTTGCTTTGTACGACGATCTAACTGTGAGGGTCCGGATAGCAGGTTAAATGAAATATTTTTTTTTAATACCACTCTCTCATAAATTGGTAAAAGTAACACTGGCAAACAGCCGTTTTGGTGCAATGTTTTCATATTGTTGTTGAGAGTAATTTGGGTGCTCTGAATCCAAAAATGATCATGGTTTTTTTTGTTTTGCTCATGTCCCCGAGATATTATGAAAAGACTATTTCTTTTAGCAAATAAAAATCCGAAACTCAATTTTTTTTTTCAAAACATATTATTGAAAACTTTTTGGGTAATTGCTGTATGTACCAGATAATCATATAAAAATGTTTCTCATCATTTTTATGCCATGACTTCAAAGAAATTCCCATTTGAATGTGAAAAACATGTTTTTTAAAGAAAATTTGACATTTCAAAAATTGTAAGTAAGGTTATTCAAACATTTATTAAGAAGTATTGATGATTGTGTATTTGATCGTTATCGTATAGCCTCTATTGGCCAAGTAAAGAAATTTTCATTTTTTGATAAAAATTGAAGTAATTATTATTGAATTATCAGAATATATCAGAATATATATCAAAAAAGAAATTTAAAAAAATTATTTATATATTTTTCAAATATATTTAATTTAATAAATCTATATATTTATTTTATCTATAATCTATAAAAAAAACTTTTAATTGAAAATTAAATTTATTTTAATTAAGAAAAAAGTATAGAAAGGATTAAATTTCAAAAGAATTCAATTTATAATTCAATGTAATTAAAATTCAAAAAAAAATTCTATACCTATAAAAAAAAATTATTTTCAAAATAATTAATCTAAGTAATATTTTTAAAATGTTCAATTGAGGATTTAATATGTTTTAATTCAAGAAAATATCTATAATTTTTCAAAAATATTGAAAATTTAATTTGATTTAATAACAAAAGTATCATGAAAATTTAAATAGAGAATTAAAATTGAAAGAAAATTTTTTTTTGACAATTCTATTTCTTTATTAAATATTTTATTTACAATTTACAAAAACATGAAACCAACAAAAAAAAATAAAAATTTTATAAAATTTTATACAAGTTTAATAAAAATACAGATCTTGTACAAAAATCTGTGCAGAAGTGAAACTTATTTTAAAACGTGATGTAGGATACATGGAATATATGGTAAAACAATTATTGAAAATTTTTAGAGAAATTAAAATTGTAATAAAAGAATTGAACGTCTAATTTCGAGGCAAATTAAATTTTTGTTCCAAAATTAGCAAAAAAAAATGTAAGTTGGCTTGGAATTACATTTTTTGATTATAATTAATTTACATCGAGCAAAACACTTTTTAATTAGATTTGAAAATTAACTTTAAAATTTCAAAAGAATAAAATAAAACTTCTAAATTTCTCAAAAAATTAAATATTATACATTACTGCAATCAATTTAGGAAAAATTTGTATATAAAGTACAACAATAAATATCATAAATATTTTGCATCTAAATATTTTATTTCTTAATAAATATTAAATAAATATTTCTCAGGCTTTTTACAATTATTTTCTGTTGATCTATTTAGAAGGATCTTCTAAGGATCTTATAAGGATTTTGAAGGATCTTATGAAGTCCTATTATCAGATTTATAAGTTTTATAATAATCAATTTTAGTGGGGAATAAAAATTACATTTATTATTAAAATAATCAAAATTATAAAAAACCTTATTCAACATTAAAAATTAAAAATTTTTTAAAAATTTTATTTTTCAATTTATAAAATTTTATCATTTTACTTTAATGTTCCGAGCCTCTAAATTTTTCATATTTTTCCTACATTTTTTTTTAATTTTCCACATTTATGAATTTTTTAACTGATTCTTTTAATTTTCTGCATTTTGAAAATTTATTATAGGGAATAATAATCAAATTTATTATTAAAATAATCAAAATTATAAAAAACTCGTTCTAAAATTCAAAATTCTTAAAAAAGTTTATTTTCAGTTTTTAGTTCTTTTCAGTTTCTTTTACTTCTATATTTTATTTTTCATTTTATTTAATTTTGTCATTGTACTTTAATTTTTCAACTCTTGAAATTGTCTACATTTTTCCTGCATTTTTCATTGAATTTTCCACATTTATCATTTTTTAAATGATTCTTTCAATTTTTTGCATTTTGCAAATTTATTAGGGAATAAAAATCAAATTTATTATTAAAACAACCAGAATTATAAAATAAATATAGTAAAATAATAATAAAATAATAAGTATAATAAAATAAAATGAAAAAAAAACACATTGGCATATTTTCCGATGCATAGAACTAACGCAGCGTTCTCATTGGTTAATGAATCTAAAGGGGAACCAATCAAAAGAACTTTAGGTTGACCCCCAAATATATCTTACCCTTTTAAAAGTAGTTTCACTTCAAAAAATCATTTTTTATTGAAAAATTTTGAAAAATGTTGAAAATTTTAATATTTCAAAAAACACTTTCCCGTCTTTGTAATACGCCCGTCCTACGTTTTCAATAAACGTCCTAAGTTTACAATATTTTTTTTGAAAAATAATTTATGTTGTAAAAAACCACATAAGAACCTTGCACCAAAAAAAATTCTATTACTCATATCAGTGGATTTTTCATGTACAAAATATGTAAGATCAAACTTACTTTTAAATTAAAAATTTCTAGGTCAACCTATCGATTTGAGCGTTTTTGATAGAACAACTGATAGAATAGTCTCTGTTGATGACCTTGAAAAGCTCATATCGATGGTGGACAGTTCCCCCATATGCAAAGGTTGTGAAATGCAAGACGGATTTGTGACAACCTCAGTCGCCTACAAAGAAAGAGAAAATAAGTGGAGACACAACCATTGCCCTATAGTTATGTCTGAGAGCCATGTACAATGTCGAGACTGTAGAAATTCGTCGAGGAATATGGAAAGAAAAATGACAAAAAACATGACACCTGGAAAAAGGTCAAAACGTGTTAAGCTCTGCAGTGGAACCAATATTCCTTCCGAGATTCGACAATACGTAGAAGAATTACGCCGAGAGAAACAAAACACAGCCCGAAGGTGCCATACACTTGAAAGGTTTGTGAAAATGCAACGAACACAACTGAAAAATGCCATGGAATCTATTTCGAATGTAGAGGAAAAAACCTTGGACAAAAGAATGGAAGAAGCTAATTTGTCTGAAACTTTCAAAAAGTTGTAAAAGAGATTTTCTCAACTTCCAAAGTATCTCAAAAAGGTAGAAGATATTCAGAAGACTGGGTTTTGACGTGTCTCTTGATTCATCTACGGTCTCCAAAAGCGTACAATCTCATAAGAGATTTGGGAGTATTACCTTTGCCGTGCGTTCGAACAATAAGAAGGTGAGGAGTACTGTCATTTCATGTTATTTTTTAGATGATACCGATTAAACACATTGGATGATAATATATGACATACATGTTATTGCTTTGAGAAATGCACCATCATATCTTATATTCCAATTGAAAACAATTATGTCATCGCTGAAAAATAAGCCCGGTGTTCCAATTCTTGGCTGTGTCTAACTCAGAATTGAATCATTCACCCAAAACAGTATAAAAATATACTTTTAATAATATTCAAATTCAGAAATTGTACCATCAATAATAGGAAAAAAAATCTTTTTGCACAAGATTATAATTTCAGACTAGACACTCATTCTTTGAAATTATTTGTTGCAGTTACATGTCGTGCATTAATTCTAGCTGCGGCTTCGATCCCCAATTCCTTGAAAGTTTCAAATTGGCACTCGCTGAAAAACCAGAAAGTGAAAAGCACGGCATTTTACTTCTTGACGAAATGGCCACTCGCGAAAGCATTAATGTGAATGCCAGAACATTGACGATCTCAGGATTGGCAGATTTCGGGGAGGAAAAGGAAAAATCATCGGACATGAGTGAAAAAGCGAATCACGCACTAGTTCTCATGTACCAACCACTTAACAACGTTTACACTGCACAACCGGTGGCCGTTTTTGCCTCAAGAGGACCAGTAACTGGTGACGTGCTGGCAAAATTAATCGTAAAAGCTATTATTTTATTGGAAGATTGTGGAGCCAAAATTCACGCTGTGGTAACAGATGGTGCCTCGACTAATCGCAAATTTTGGACTAATTTGGGGGTTACAGCAGAACTAGGAAATGTAAAATGTCATTTTGAACACCCTTCGAAAGAAGACAGGAAAGTTTTTGTTTTTTCTGATACGCCTCATTTGATAAAATGTATCAGAAATCGTTTTGAATCTAAAGATTTGAAGGTATCTATATGAAAATAACTATTGTAAAAAGAAACTATTGAACTATATGGATCTGTTATGTTAATGTTCTTTTTGAATGAAAAACTTTTGTATTTCTAGTTTGATTTGCATCTACCTGCAGCCTTGTGGAAACACATTCAGGCAGTATATGACGTTGATAAAACGATGCCAAAGAGGCTTTGTTCAAATCTAACTAGAAGCCATGTAGAACTAAAAAAACCGGCTAAAATGAAAGTTTCATTGGCAGTTCAGGTACTAACTTGTCTAACAAACTTCTACTCTCAGCTACTACTACTATTACTACTACTACTGCTACTGCTACTACTACTGCTGCTGCTGCTACTACTATGCAACTACTACTAACTATTACTACTGTTAAAATTATGTTTCTGTAATTAACTAACTGTTTCTTAACCAAGTAAATATCTAAATTTTTTAAATTTTTATTTCAAGGTTTTCAGTGGGTCTGTTGCCAAAGCTTTGAAAATTTACAAAGGCTGCCATGACCAACTCCACGACGTAGACGGTACCATTGAGTTATGCAGTTGGATGAATAAAATGTTCGATGCTCTCAATCGAAACGACGCAACAAAAGGACTCATTCCTGGATGTGAAGACTTTACGGTAAACATGACGTCAATGCAAAAAAAATTTCCATGCAACAATAAATATAATAAAGATGTCAAAAAAAACTACTTATTCACTCAAAACAACTGTCATGCATTACACATTTTAAGAAAGTCGAGGTCAATGTCATTTTTTGATAATTTACAGGTTTTACATGAATCTATAGAAAAATTAGATAAATGGGAAATGCTGTTGATAAATAATATTATCACACCGGATAATTTCTTGACGCGGCAAACAGCAGAAGGCTTACGTATGACACTCCATGCAATGAAGGATATGACTACTTATTTAGTAGAAAATTTCCATTTTTCACACGTGCTTTCCGGGAAAGTGAATCAGGACGCTCTTGAGGTATGATTCATGTTCCTTTTTTGCCACTGTTTTAGTATCTTGACTTTATTTCATTAAGCGGCTCTAAAGGATGTATACAAATAGGTAATATTTTACAATACAATTGCCATTCATGCATAGAAAATTTTGACCATTTTAGGTAGTTGCAAGTCGTAAAAAGGAATGACTCATGGCCACATCCGAAATGAAGTGGACTGGAAAATGTCGCTTGATGGCCCAAAGCATCTTAAATTAGAGCCATATTATTTAACTGCCCGCCCGCTTATTGATTTCATACGTATCCACGAAGATGTTTCATTTTTCAGTATGAACTCTAGAATGTTCTTACAGTTTACAAGGATATCGAGAATCCATGCTAACAAATGGATCCGTATAAAATCAGTAGGCGGTTGTCGTCAACTCTTGTTTATTTGCATTCTTTGAAATGAAATTATAGTACATTGTGCACCAAGAGAGAAAACGGTCAATTCCGCGCTAAGTATGAAATTGAGCACCGAGGTGAAGCCGAGATGCTTAGCTTCATACGAGACGCGGAGACCGTTTTTTCCGAGGTACACATATTTTTTCTTCCACACGGAGGAAGAATGAGAACTTTCCAGGAGCGAGCAAGGACGGGAAGTGGGCCATTACCGGTCCCGGTATATAATATATTTGTAGGGTGCAAAACGCGATTTTTGCACCTGACAAATGCAGTAGAAACCGAGACGAGGAATAGCCCACTTTCCATCCTCGTGAGCGGACGGAAAGTGGTCACTTCCCATCCGCTCTGTTCGTTCATTCGGGAAAAAGCTCGAAAAAACGAAATTAAAACAATTCAAGAGTCAATAAACAAGAATGAACTGCATAATAAAATGATATTTAATCTTCACAGAGATTCTTCGGTTGTGTCAGACAGGGAGGCGGAAGTGATGATCATCCATCGACACCGACTTTCCTTGAAATTTATAAAATTTTGTCTACCTTTTCACTTCTGAAGCCTCCAAAATACGGAAATTGCACTGTTTTTGATGATGGCCCAAAAACGCCCTTGTTAACATTTTCTCAATTGCAGTCAATTTATAGCACTCAACCGAAAAAGTCTTTTATCAACCATGTCAAAGAAAAATTGGATCAAATCATTTCTAATGTTCATTGGGACTATTTTGAAGCAGTTGATCATGACTATTGCGTTCCATACCAAGTAGATTTTTTAACCTATTATATAACTGGCCGAACTTGCAAAATGTTGATGGAGAGCAAAACAATCGCATCGTGCGATGTTTGCAAGACTGCAATAACATCCACATCATGCAACGTTGTGACCGACAACATTGATTTAAACAAAATCTGCGAAAGTGAGGAAAGTATGAATCTCGCGTACCCAAACATTGTTTTTTATAAATTTGTCAGTAGTCTCGAGGCTATTTACCAAAAACATTGCAATCATCCTGAAGTAGCCAGCACTGTTTTGGACGAGGCTTTAAAGTCATGTATTCCAGATTTCCCTTGTGAAAAACATAAAAATGTCGTTTTTTCTAATGCCATAAAAATTTTTTTGCTCACGCGAATGCGATCGTTTATTAAAGAGGCAAAAGACGTTCAGAAAGACAATAGGAACAAGAAAAAACTGTCTAAATTTACCTACAATTGAAGGATCTGTATGATGATTGAAAATAACAAATTGTATGTTTCAAATATACTGCCACATTTTTATTTTTTGTACCCGATGAACCTCGCAATTCCTTTCCTTCATCAACTTCTTTTTGACAATTTTTAAGCCACTCAATTGTTTTAAATTAATCATGTTTCAATTATCCTCAATAATCAGAAATATTAATGAAAATAATAAAAAAAAACGAATGAAAATAAAATACGGAAGTCTTCGATTTGGATTGACAGTTATTTTTAATTGAAACACTAAATTTTCAAAGGAATGTCGCAATTTAACACTTTCAAATATTCCAATTTTCATAAATTTGAAAACTAATGCTTTTGAAGAATGTTTTAAAAATAGTTTTATTCAGACATTAACAAGTTTTTTTTCATAATTTTGTAGGAAAAACAACTTAATTATGAAAATATGAGTATTCTATCTGCAATTGTATTTATTAAATTAATTTGTTCATTTTAAACATTTTATTTCAATGCACAATTTATTGAAAGAGAAATTCATCTTAATAAAACTAATAAGAGAAAGAAACTTGAAATGTTTAAATATTTAAATTTAAGTTAAAACAGTGCAAACTTTTTGCATATCGAACAATAAGAAACTGGTAATGCCAAGTTTCATAAGCTTTTCAACGAAATTTTCCAAAATGAATTTTCAATGACACACCTATAGATTTGTTGCGATTTTTTAACTTTATGAGTGAAAGATGAAAATGTAAAGCTTTGTATCTGTTATTGAATTATTGGATTACAGTGACATTTCATGCAAAATGTATTAACAAAGTCAAAAAAGGAAAAAAAAGATTCTGACAGGATGCGAACACTGCTCTGCCGAAATGATAGACGACACTGCTACAGCTTGCTATTGAACCTTTGTTAATGTGAAAGTTTAAATGCGACACTTGCCTTGTTAGCCCATTTGTTAACTTTGACGTATAAAGTTTGTCGTCTTTTGACATCCAAAAATGCCACTCTTAGCTAGCAATAGGCTCGAATTTCAAAAAATGCAATGACAAAAAAATTAGCCCTAAAAAAAATTTGTGATAAAAATTTCATTACGTCAGAAGAAATTTCAATTTTGATTTACGCTCAGAATATAAAAAGACCGAGCTCGGGAGAAAAGGTCTTTTCTCCCGAGCTCTTGTGATTATTACTTCTTGTAATTATTATACTCAGTTTGCCAATCAGTAATTGTCGATTGGTCATTTTTGTAAATATAGCAATGTATTTTAAAGGGTGCATTCCGATTGATTTTTAAATAAATAAATAAATAAAATTACCTCTCTTAATCTGAAGTAGTAGAATTTTTACTTATTTCCAATTGTTATAACTGCTATATCTAAGAAATGGAATTTTTAATATTAAAATAATTTAATTACATTAACTTATATTAAATTATACTGATTACATAGTAAAAAGTACGTGAGTAATTCGAAATTTCTAAAAATTGTACTATTTCAGATTAAAAGAAAAAATTTTTGATTATAACACCATCATTATTCTTTTGGTAGAAAATAACAAAACTTTAGAAGATTTAATGAAAAACGTAATAATTATAAATTCAACAATAAAAAGAACTTGGGAATTATTATTGAAAAAGGCAAAAATGTATTCTCCAAACACACAGGGTGTAGTCTATAAGATAAAATGTAAAAGGATTGAAATGCTTAAAACTTTGGTTTTTACAACAGCAAAATCTTTATAAAGATTGGAAATTGTTTATAAAATATTTTTTTATACAGCTAAAGTTATACAAATTTTATAAGGAAATCGAGTTACGTATAACTGACCTTTTAAAAATTGTATAAAAATATTTCATATCATAAAGTCTTGTCCAAACTTTATAAAATTTTTGGAAAAGTTTACAAAAAATTTTCAAGTATTTTTTATTAATAAAAAATTGCAAACATCATCGACGATTTCATAAAATTGACTGGGAAATCAATATTAAAATTGATTCAATTCTACCCAAAAATTTCATTACCTCAGAAGAAATTTCAATTTTGATTTACGCTCAGAGTAGAAAAAGATCGAGCTCGGTAGAAAAGGTCTTTTCTCCCGAGCTCGGTCTTTTCCCCGGGGGAAAGGTGCAAACGGCGTGGACGATATACGTCGCGCCGCCTCACACCCTCTCCCCTGCTCTCCCCTCTCACAGCGCGCTCAAAATAAAGAAGAGACGATCGTCCGTCCTCTTCGTTACACAGATGAAACGCTTGACTGTGTTAGTTGCCTACCAAGCGGACGCAAAGTCGCAGGTGAACTAAGCGAGTTGCATAGG
>JAUMHM010087696.1:0-10219 GCA_032362435.1 Melikaiella ostensackeni | reverse complement strand
TGAGACACATCACCCGTGCCATTCAGCTTTCGGCACGGTTGTTCACGCCTTAGCTTGGGGGTTTTATAGCGGGACCAACCCTGACAATTGTCCGCGACTGCTTATTAACTTTTGTAACCGTATTCGGCAGAAACCCTCGGTACAGACCCTCTATCCGCAACCTGAGGACACGCCGGGTATATATATAAAATTGTGAATCAGTACATACTTCTCGTTTGAGGTATATGTTATTTATACATAAAATCGATTAAGGATGAATATATGTCATTTCATCTGCCATTCAAGTGATTAAACCTAAGTATCTGAAGTTAAATTTGCTTTAATAACGGTACGACTATTCGTATCCTTAAGTGATGCAAGTTTGTTTTTATTTTCATTTAATTTGTTGTTTTGCGATTTTTGTATTTTTTGTTCTTTTTCCTTTAATACGTTTTAAATTCATGTCAGTTTTCAAAGTGTATAAATTATCTCATAATGAATATTTCAGCAAATTTAAATTCGAATTTGAGGTTCAGTTTTAAAAACGAGAATACTGTAAATTTTGTGAGCTTATATAAAATAATGGGTATATTCTGTGGTTGATTCTACAAAAATCCTTGTCCTTTGAATCCGACACTCCTCCTTTTCGTATGACTGCTAGGGCTTAAATCTGCCCTTCGGGAAAGTTGGTAATGTTATTCCGTCTGTACAAAGAAAAATATATGTGAATAAGGTATTAAGTACTGTTATTCAAGGGCAAGCTTTTCTTTTTCTACACAATTATGGACTCGCTTTCAGTTTGGTATTTCTTGGATTGCGGTGTGTTTGAAACTTTTTGCAGTTTTTGAAAAAGGTTCACCCATAACACACTATAATAATAAATAATAAATATAATAATAATATAATAAATAATAAATAACTGTTACTGTAATTCTTCTTCTGATATTTTCAAAAAATTTTCTCTTGACAACGTTTCAATTGAATCTCCGTAACTTAAAATTCTGAAAGATTCAATATTGTCTTTTTTCATGGTCACGTATAGAGTATCTAATATGATCCTTAAATTTCCTTCTCTAAGTTTATCGAAATGGTTATGTTTGATAACACAGCCACACAAAAAAAATCTTTCTTCGGGTCTGGTGGTCAGACCATTTTTACTATATGTTTTTGGGGTCGCCGAATCCGAATCTGAGGTCTAAAAAATCCCAGCAAGTCAGGGCTTTGACATAGCCTCAAAAAACCTCATAAAACTTTGCATCCAGGGCACCTCCTGGCGGTGTAAATCGAGTAGCGCTAATGCCGACCGTCCTATATACCTTTGTTTTGTGGAGTATATAGGGTTCATGGGTTGAACTGATTTTTGTTTAATATATGGCTAAAGACAAAACGTTGAAGCGTTAAATAGCTTAGATTACGAGGTATTTTGAAGGTTATGTCGAAACGTTGACATGCCGGGGTTTTTTCGACCTCAGATTCGTACTCAGCGACTCCAAACACATATAATAAACATGGTCTGACCCCCGACTCAAAAAAATTTTGTTATGCGGTTTTTTGAGGTTATGTCAGAATCCTGTCGAGCTGAGGTTTTTTGGACCTCGTATTCGGACCTCGTATTCGGATTCAGCGACTCCAAACACATATAATAAACATAGTCTGACCCCCGGACTCGAAAAAAATTGTTTATGAGATTTTTTTGAGGTTATGTCAGAATCCTGACGTGCTGGGGTTTTTGGACCTCGGATTCGGATTTAGCGACCCCAAAAACATGCAGTAAGCATGGTCTGACCTCCAGACCCGAAAGAGGATTTTTTTGAGTGGCTGTGTAATAACCGTGTATACTTTATAACAGCCACTAGAAGTTACTAAGACTTGACCCAACTTAAGATGTTTTCCTTTAATCTTTGAGGGTCAATAGTCCCTATGTCTCTAAGCAATCGTCCTACAGGACTAGTGAATTTACACTCAGCGAAGAAGAAATGCACATAATTTCCTTCTGAATCTGTTAAATTTTCTGTGCAACAATTCATTTTGAAATGTACATTTACCTTGGGGATGTTAGTAAGCTTGACTGGTAATGGAGGTGATTCGCTACTGATGGATATGCGTGTGTGGTCAGCCTTAGTTATTCCTACTTCAGATTTGATGGACAGAGGCCTGCTACATTTATGTGATTGCATAGGGTTTTTCTGGAAGTTCTAGTTCTTTTAAAATTTTGATAGATGGTTGACATGGGGTTGAAAAACTGAGAATAATTTATAATCTGATGGACTTTCTGGTTGAGGTGCAAAAGTTACTCTCTTTTTTTCTGAATTCAGGCGATATTGCTATCCCTTTATAATCAGTTATATTTTCCAGGGTAGTTATCGATTCTTTATCAATAAACGGTATACGTTTCACGGGTTTAGAATGGGTGACTATATGATTATGCCAAAACGAAATTTCAACCTTTTCTTGACGGAGACATTTTCGTCCTCGAATTCCATCTGTATTCATAGGAAAATCTAACGATACAGCGTGAGAAGTTACAACAGAATCTCTCAGGTTCATTTTTACTGTGCCTAATGTAGAAATTCTAATTCGTGATAATTCCATGATCTCGACAGATTCATTCTCTGACACAAGGAGATCTTCGTTCAAAGAATCTAGTTTTTATTATATTTATGTCAGGTGAAGCGTCTACTAAAAATTAAGCTTTCTATTCATTGAAATAAGGGAATGAAAATTCTACCACTGCGGATTCTAGATTGAATTTTGTGTAGAAATGTTGTCGCGCTTCATTAGATTTCGGACGCTTGTATGACGCCTCTATTTCTCCGTGCTCGTCGCTGCGTCTATTCGGCGAGCGGAGTATTAATTTAGATGTTCTGTATTTGTTTGAATATGAGATGGAAAACGTGGGTGAGTGTTCGTTCCATCATGCAAATAATATGCATTAGGATATCCAGTGGTTTGTAGAGGAGCAGTTGGGAAAGAAGGTTAAGGGTTAAGTATGTACGGATACTCGTATGGAGAAATATAATTATGCGAAATAATAATGGGAAAATTCAGGTAAATAAGGATGTTTTATTATACCTGGCGTGTTACCTCTTTGGTCAGAAGTTTTATATGAGTCTGGAGTCGTTGCGAAACAAACATGACGACTAGGACTTCGGCACCGTGATCCTGAATAACTGGGTTGAGGATATCTTCATTTACGATAATAATTTGTAGGATAATGAGGATTTAATTCCTGTCTTGCTTCGTACTCAAACGCAACTTTCAAAGCTGCGTCTAAACTTAGGGGGTTGCGTGCTTTTACCAAGCCCGACATACTGTCAAGTAAACCACGTTTGAAAGCTTCGAGAGCACAATCATTACGAGGGAGTAACAATTGCTCTACGTTTGCATATTTATCCTCAAGAGTCGCTTGTGCTCCTGATTTTAGTAGAGTTACTCGATCAAAGAATTCACTGACATTCTCTTTCCGATTCATTCAAATAGTGGAGATTTCATGCAAGTACCATGAATATGTTTTTCGGGGAGCAAAACGCTGTTTTAGATGTTTTATTAACTCATTAATGGTGTTAAAATTTTTTCCATGAAGACTATCTCTTGCCGGATATTTGAATCTATCCAAAACAGCTTTCAGATACTATGATGCACAATTAGCTGCTACAGATGATACCCCATTTGTGATATATTGAATAAAATCCCTAACTGGCATGTTTTTACCATCGTACGTAGGGATGTTTATCACCCCTTTTGTACAGCAAAATATTCTGCCATTGAGATCATTATGGCTATGCTGAATAGCACAATAACTGTGATAAAATAAAAAATTTGATTTTGATAAGAATTGAAACTTTTCAAAGTTATCAAATTCGGCTAAGAGCTGATAATAATAAAAAAAAGTGACAAAAGTGAAAACTTTTGATTAACAGTTGAAAGGAAATACGATAATTTTCAACCCTTAATGATCCAAAGAAGTGAGGAAAACTAGAAGTTTTTACAGAGAAAATTTCTTTTGTGAAACACTAGCTTTCAAAGGATACAAAGGATGAAAAGGATGAAAACTCTGCAGCGAGTTTTCAGGGTTAAATTCAGTCATCAGGCAACTTCTGATCCCAATCGAGCTTCCGTAGCCAAAGATCTTGCATCAGTAACTTAGCCACTACTATTACTGGAGTTAACCAGCCCATAGGATCATATAGCTTTCATATAGCTTTACCTTAAGAAAAAAAGAAATAAGATTCAGGATACCAAATTTGTCTAAACATTTTTTCAATATCGGCCATGTACACAAAACGAGGCGATCTTCAAGTCAAGATAATCGAAACTTAATCATTTAGAATCTTTGGACCAACGTGCAAATGTGAACTTGAAGAAGTATTGTTAGAAGTTAAACTTGACGCATTAAATACAACGCTTAACTTTGTAATAGAGCTACTTTCTTTCAAAACCGGGTGATGTGATAAATACACAATCTGAGATCTCCAATCCTCCAGCACACGTTCCATATGTCCTAGCCTTTCATATTCAGATAAAAAACACGAATACTCTTTTAACAATTCTGTTCCTCGCAAAGTTTTTCATCGTCGGTCAAGGAGTTTCTATTTGGAAGTTCTTTTAATTCCCAAAACTTAGCCAAGTCTTCATGCAAAACTTCAGCTGTTATACTCTGATGGACTGTCAGTGGAATGCTTGTTTCTATTTCAGTCGACAGAACTAGACCTGACAATATCCACCCAAAAACAGTAGCTTGAGTAGTAAGAGTGCCTAAAACACCCTTTTGTAGGCCTGTGAGGTAATAACTGCTGCTGCTTATAACGCTGAACACAATAAATTTGAATAGTTATTCAAAAAATGAAAAGAAAGAGCCTTTTCTGAATCATTATTAAGTGAGAAATGATTTGACCTCGCCACCTGAACCCCATTACCAGTATCATTATCTTGTTCAGCAGGAGAACCCAAAACTGCCAGTTGAGAATGTAATGACGTAGTGTCAGTTGTTGGCGTTGTGATTTATTTAAAGTTATGTACATGTAACAAGGTGTTACGTTTCCTACCACATTTACTAAATTTCAGATTGCTTGTACAATTAAAGGGTCTATGAATAGGTGTTAAACAATTATAACAACCGTCATGACGAGAGACAACGTCTTTACGTTCGGCAACTAACAACGCTTTAAATTGACCATATTTGAGCAATGGATGTTTTTCCTTAAAAAGGAGACATTTGGAAGTGGAAGACGCATTATGGCTCCTAACTCCGAATTGTTTGGAACTATTATTCCTGTCTTGTAAACGCGTTTTAGCACTTACCTTCGAAGCTTGTATGGCTTTCACAACGCGAATGCGTTTTTCTCAAAATAAATCTAATTCCTTATAAGTAGGATAATAAGATTCGGAACCAATTTGCATCTCCTATTCCTTTAAAGACTGAGTATCCAGTTTCTTGTTCGTTAAAAAGATTAACAAATCACTCCAAGAATCTATTGGATGCTTTAAAATTTTGAGAGCCGACAGAGACTCATTGATAGTATCGCGTAACCTTTTCAAGTCTTTTATTACATTATGATTATGAAGTGACAAAAACCGGTACAGCTCATGGCGGCCTAGAGGATCTCACGGGCCTTGATACGTATACATTTTGTAGAGGTGAGTCAATTTCACTTTCTTGTTTAAAAGCATTTTATTGCATGTATGATTCTATAATCATACAGTATTGAGTTCATAAAAGTATTTGCATGTATAATTTTGGAATTTTATGGGTTGTAAGATAACCGTTTAGGAGGTCACTTCAATAAAGTGAATTCTTTACGTTTTTTTTCTAGAAAATAGCTAAGCGATATAATTTGCGAAGCGTTCAGTCTGTAGTAGAATAGTTTCATTCAAAACGAGATATTTCAACAACGGACGAACTTTCGGACGACGGGGAAGAGGATGACGTGGTTAGATAGAGTGGCTCGGACGCGGAAGAGGAGCCAGACGTGGATGTTTTCCAGCCTCCCAATGAACCCCAGCCTCATGAAGATTCATCAGAGGTAAAAATCTAAACATGTTTATGAAAACTGTCTTTATATTTCTGCAGTCTAATTTAGTTTTATAATATGAGAGCTTTGTAATTATATATGAATGTTTATAATTATAAGAATTTTCTGTAATCATCAAAATTTAGAAGCAGATAAGTCTCCTCTATGGCCTTCCATCGCAAATTTAAGACGATATCACATTTCTTATGAAAATGTAGTAACAGAAGTTTGCAAAATTCACAGCAATTTATAAAAATATTTTTTACATGGAGGAATGCAGTCCGAAAAAAATGTACCCTAAGCAAGAAAACGAGGAAGAATGAGAACTTTTACGTTTTGGAAGCTACGAACGTGGAAATGCTGGAATTGATGGCTTCTTGCAGATTGCTGTGCGCAGCTGGACTACAAAAATCATCAAAAACATATGTAGATGATATGTGGTCTGAAGATTTTGGGTCCATATTGTGTCGGGCGACGATGCGGCTAAAAAGATTCGAATTTCTTTTGCGGATGCTCAGGTTCAATGACAAAAACACCAGAATTGAACGGAGAGCAACGGACAAATTAGGTCCGATTCGTGAAATTTGGGAGTACTTTACATCCAGCTGTCAACAAAATTACAGTCCAGGTCATCTGTGCACCATAGATGAGCCACTTCTCTCTTTCCCAGGACGGTGTCCATTTAAAGTTTATAACAGATCAAAGCCAGATATATACGGTGTCAAAATAGTGATGCTGAATGATCCCAGAACACATTATATGCTCACCGCCGAGCCGTACATAGGCAGAGACACTGAGCAGGATAATGAGCCTGTGCCTGCATATTATATTAGAAAATTATCTCAGTCTCTTCATGGAACCACTCGTAACTTGACGTGCGATAACTGATTCTCATCTGTGCAAATATTTAACTACATGTTACGAGAAACTTCGATGACAATGGTTGGGACTTGACGAAAGAATAAACCAAAGATTCCCGGATTCTTTCAAGTGTGCGGGTGACATTGATTCAACAAAATTTGCTTTTAATGGGAAGATAACTCTTCTGACTTACACTCTCAAAAGAAACTAGATGGTTATCTTGCACTGACACATTCGATCATATGTGTCATGAATACACAACAGCAAGAAAAACTCTGCGATGGCCAACGAGAGTTTGTATGGGGATGCTCAATCAAAGTGGAATAAACTCCATGATTTTGTAAAATTTCAATCCTGCAAACCAAGAAATGATTCGCAGAGACCTTTTGAAATCGGTCATTTTGAGCTTAGTGGAGCCACAATTCCACACAAGACTAGAGGTCCCTCGCTTGCGTCAAGAGGTACGCCTGTCGATTGAGAACATTTTTAATGTGGAATCTGCACAACCGCAAGGAGAAGCACCTGGGCTGAAGCGTGCAAGGTGCACTTTCTGTCCAGGGTCATTGGACAAGAAAGTCACAGTATTCTGTAGAACATGCCACGACCTATGTGCGAGGAACACCGAACACCTCTGTGAAAATTGGGTCCCCGACGATTAAACGAGGTAATTTATTCACCTAATCTGTTTTTTATGATTGGGCTTTACTTAAAGAATACAGACATTAATATTTGTTCTTTAAAAAAATTGTTTTATTCTCTTTTCCTTAACTTTTATTATATTTTAGTTTTTCAAAATTTTTAAAACTCAAACTCGAAAATAATTATATTTTTCTAAAAGAATGAAACAGTGACCATTGTAGCTTGATGGTACAGAAAGTTCTCTTCAGATCCATCTTTGAAATATTCAAATCGAATAAGTAGAAAAGAAATAGCTAATTTTTTCCAAAAAAAGTCATTTTTCGGGGTTTTTTTACAATTTGTTTTTGTTTAGACAATTTTTTAAATTATCTAACATTAAATAAATAAACTTTAATATATATGTGATTCTCTTCGATATTAAAAAACGAAGATATTCCTCCATATAAAACTTATTTTACTGCTGATGGATAAGATGTAGTACAGACTGTCGAGTTGGGGTCACATGAGCTCCACGGGCACCTTAAAGGTGAGAAAAAATGACTGGCCCTGACTAGGGTTAAAGTTGCTCAACTTCACCTTTCAAAGAAGACTTTGGATCATGAAATCTAGTTAAATTTGACAAGGAATCATTTTGTATTATCAGAATTCCAAATAAAACTCTCAAAGTTTTCGCAATCCTTATAATCGTCAAAAAATAAACGTTATGCGATTTGAGGTAGTTTGACAGGCAATGAATCATGTCCAGTAAGCTGAGATTGATGCTAGTAATAGTAAATAATAATAGTAAACTGATAATTGATTTATTAAAAAATCTTGAGCATCCAAATACGCATCTTCAATCGATAAAAATTTATTTTTGGTGCAATAATCGACTTTTACGCGATCCGCCGAAGTCGTTAAAGCTGTAATTTTTAAGTGTAAATTTTCACATTTCTGCCATCTTTAATCCAGGAGTAAGACAAAACTGTGTTACTTTAATTTTAATAATGATATAAGCCTAATGTGAACCGCTAACTTCTTTCGTCGAACGTGACATTCAGAAATACCACAATAGCGATCACCATTTGAATTTTCACAAATGGCCTTTCATTAATTACTCCGCACTTTTTTAGAGTTTGGAAAACGTTTCTTCACGACTAAATCCGGACCAAAGGACCCTGTTTAAAGTTGTAAAATGTTTTTTAAAAATTTATCTGAAGGTTTGACTTCACCAGATTCTGGTAAAGGCAATGAAAATTTATTGACTTTACTAAACAGTATTGTTTATGCGCCTAGCGAAAGTGTTAAAATTTGAACCCTTCTATTCTAAATCGTACATGATCATAGAGCCGATTTGAACAATCAGTTGATTCATATGTAATAACGCCACCTCTCGTTTTCAAAGTACCGACATCCGTCGTCCCGTTACGTAGCATTAGTACGAATAGTCTCTCTCGATACGGATCGTCATGTCACGCAATTAACGACGCCGTCAGCCATTAGGCATATTGAACGTCGTGTACTTGTTTTTGGCAATCAAGCCCGTGTTAGACGACTGTTCAGTTGTTTTTGATATAATATTTATTATTTATATTTACCTTCACTGCAACGCTCTAGCCAGGGAATCTAAATTGATTTTCCAACTACTGTGACTATCTCGATCATGGGGGTCTCACCAGTGGTATCAACGGCTGCCACATCAAATCTCTTGGAAGATACAACGTTGTTAATGTGTCGGGGTCCTCAGATGATTCTATCGACCATTGTGCATTCCGGAATCCCCCCGAATCCCACGACATCGATACCTTTAGAAAGACTTGTGGATATAATTACAACAATTCAAAAGGAACTTCTGAGAGACCGCCATCTTACTGTAACCCCAGATGCATACTCGAGAAAAGCCAATTTGTGCTCGGGAGCAGATCTCAAAGCATTTTTGGGTCCCTGCTCCGGAGGACTGCCGGCGAACATTTTACGTCTTGAATCGGAATATCCATTCGGTACACACTCAGTTACAACCGCAGAGTACCCAAACGGAATAACTCCGGCTACAATCTCGGTTAGCTCCACGGGAGTAACCTCGGATACCTATCCTAGGACCGCTGCAGTTGCCTGCCCCGTAGGACTTTCGATGACCACTTCAAGTACCCCATCGATATATCTATTCGGTGCACACCTGATTACGACAGCAGGAACTCAGTGCGGGGCACCTGCAGCTACTGCAATACCTGGTGTCTACCCGATTGCGCATTTCGGTTACTATCCGACTACCTAATCAGAAGCATATTCGACGCCTCATCCCAAAATTTACTCGGTGAAATGTCTCACGGCCTACTCAACAGCCTATACTGTGACAGATCCTGGCGTAAATCAGGGAGCATCAACTGTTTTCGATAGAATCCCAATCGTACCAAAGTTTAATGTATTCAGATTATTAAAAATCAGAGTGTTTAAATTTCTTATCAAAGGGAAAATTCACTTTGTCCGATTCCTAATAAGAAATTTTGCCGATTGCTCGTACACAAGATGTCAGAAAAATGCACAGTGAAAACAACATTTTCCAATTAACAATGTGTGCAGATGACAAAAGTGTCGTCAACGTCACGGCACCAAAATTCCGGTTTAAGCTTGGATTGATTGAAGATTTTAGTTTCTAGATGTTCCATAAAGATATTGGCTATTACGGGTGAGATTGGAGATCCCATTGCTGCTCCTGAGGTTTGTTCGTAGAATTGGTTATTGAAAGAGAA
>JAUMHM010087695.1:0-10220 GCA_032362435.1 Melikaiella ostensackeni | reverse complement strand
GATTAAGCTGGACCAATTAGGAGCGCCGCATAGCACTGCACCGCGTCGAACGTACAGCGGGCTCTCAGAGTGGGGATACCGAGTAGAGAGGCAGCGGTCACTAACACAGCGTTGGCTCTCTCTCTCACGCACATAAGAATTTCTATGCGGCGCTCCTGATTGGCCAGCTTAATCACTTCATAACTCAAAAACTAAAACTTTAACACATTTTTGCCAAAGGAAGTTTCGGTTTTTTTTTATACAGCCATATAAGTCCGGACAGTTAGTTCTCGGACACCTTGTAGAAATAATCACGTTTCTTCTAATACTCTTAAATACATTGAAACGTTCAAAAAACTATCATGTTAAATGACTTTCAGATATATTAGGCAAAAGATTTGAATATAGTAATTTTTAAAACGAAACCAAATGCCAAACTTATATTTTCGGTCTTGTCGGTATGAAGATACGCATATAGAGGCAAATATCCAAATAAAATCCCGAAATTTTAAGCCCAGAACGAACCCTCTAGGCTCCAGGTTGAAAAACGAGTTACTTTGGACTTTGGAAGTTGGATGTTTGAAAAACCGCTGTTCGAGAAAAACGCATCTAAAGTTGGCGAGTGCCACGAGCGCACGTGATATATATTTTCTTCTAACATAAAATATACCCAATTCCGGTTGCCTCCGACACATGAGTAAAGTATTTCATGCGGACGTACACAAAAAAAAGGAAAATTTATTTCTTAAATATTTTACCTGCTACTGGAGATAATTTTCTCATGACACACCATCGTGACTTCCACTGAAAAAAAAAATCGTGATATCAAAAATTTTATTTAAAAAATTGGAATAGTCCGCACAATATGATTTTCAGAAAAAGGACGATTTCGAAAAACGTCTAATTGCAAGTCAAGTCACAATTTATAAGATTGTAAGCCTTTGAAAGAAATATTCTTTCAATTGAATTTCACAAGTACAGTCTGTTATGTCTGCAGTGCGAATGGAATCGATACTCTAAATACAGTTGCGCAATTGTCACAGTTAACAGCAGAGATATAAACATTTGCAAAATATAATGCACATCCTATATTTGTAATAATTATTGTATTTAAAAAGACTAGAGACACTGCCCATTTAAACTCATATTTCAAAACATGGATAGCTTTAATGCATTAAATAATAAATAACAGTATCTTACATTATATTAAAGTTTTTCTGAGACTGATTAAAAAATCTAGCAAAAAAAGTTTCAAATAATGAACATTTAAATAGCCACTAAAATCTAAGAAAAGAATTCCCGGTTATTTCAAGATTTTTCGTGGTTTTTTATAGTAATCAAAATAAAATGGCGAATTGAAGAAGTCAAAGTGGAACTTTTCTGAATTTGAAAAGTTTAAAATAAAAACTTAAAACATTTCAGGTTTAGCAATTGTGAGTTCAAACTTTCAATAATGTATTTGTATAGGTCTGACATGCAAGTTAAGAACCATCTTAAATCAATTTCAGTTCGAACGGTGATATTCAAGAAAAACTTTCTGTTAAACCGCGGCAGTGTATGTAATTTTTCAAAAAGCCGTACATCATTTCCAAGCAATTTAACCATTCTGTTCACATCAGTAAAAAAATGATTTCAAAAATTATTTCGAAATTTCAATAATTTTTTATAAAAATTGAGTTACGTCTAAAAGGCACACGCCGCACTGACTACTTATAAAAGGGTGTATAATAAAGATACACACCATATTCGCAGCATATTCGTTGCATACGAGTATTTACGAGTACGTCTAACGAGACCCTGAATACAGAATAAGAAAAGACGCGTCTCTCTCGAAAATACGTCCTTTTGAGAGTATTGTATGCTCTTTTCACGGTGTAGTAAAGCTACGTCACTTTATTTTTCAATGACTTGCACCCTCTTTGCATTCAATTATTATAAACAATTTTAATTTTTATTAATACCAAGGTATGCTAAGGTATGAAATGTGAGCCTTCTATTTCAAATGGGTTTAATTCTAGGAACTTCAAAATGATAACAAATTATAGTTTCATGTACCTGATATCAAGTGACATTTAAAATGATTGAACACACTTTATAAGAGAAGAATTCATAAGATTTCCGGTCAAAAAATAAATCCACGCTGTCATTTTCTATTCAAAATTGAAGAATTTTCAATTGCAAACATTTGAACTTCAACTATTGCACTAAACTCTAAAATTACATAATTTTAAATAGTAAACATTCTAATTAAACGATTCTAAACTTCGTTTAGAACACACTTTCATATCTAGGAAAAGTAAACATAGGGCAATCACAAGGACATATCCAATGGCGGATCCAGAAACAATTCCAGGGGGGGGGGAGGAATTAACTTTTATATCAAATTTTTACTAAACATTTCTTACAGTACTGGGGCAATTCACAAGTCATGGAGCTCTTGGGGGGGGGGGGTCCACCATCCCCCACCCTGAATCCGCCACTGACATATCGGAGAAGGATTTACCAAAATTGTTGGGGACACAAGAATAATTCCAGAATTCTAATTGATCTATGTTTCACGTTCTAGAACTAACAGGTCTAAAGTAATGACCCTCAGAAGTTTACCCATTTTTACACAATTTCTTTAGAAGTCCAGTTTTTTACGAATAGCTCGCTCCCAGTGCATCCCACGATAAAAATAGTTAAAAAGAAAGGAAGCACATAAAACTACCTGTACATACAGAACTATGTGAGAAAATATTGTACCTGCAATACTTTCGGAAATATAGACCTCCAAAGTTGGTCCTTCTCTTTTTTTGAAGTAAAACGTTCTTATTAATTATTTTCAATTTCACTTCTCCAGGGCATTCTACCACCAAATATGCTATCTACCTAAGATTTGGTTAAACCAACAACAGAATTTGGTTGTGTCAACCAAATGTTTTTTTGCCCATATAATAAGCTTATTCTATGACTGAATCAACAAAAAATTGGCTGTTCCAACCAAATTGTTTTCTGAGTATAGACTTAATGGGTCTGTGCAAACTGAAAATAAAACATTGTTTTAGCTCCAGTATGTTGAATGTTATCACTCGATAAATTTGACCCCTCTTCAGGAATTATGGACATATGGCCTTCAGGACATAATATCTATCAAGGAGATTCTTCGATGTGGATACGAGCGCCTTACCCGACAGATTTGTTCTTCTGAACTGTCGGCGAAGAATAAAGTACGAGTATCTGAAACAAACATGCTTGCCGTCATGATTCTACTGTATTTATTTGGAGTGATATCGCGAACGAAGGACAAACTTGTAATTTAATTACAAAGCCAGTCATGTAGATTGTAGAGACTAGCTTTATTTACGCATATAGGTACTTGGTAGAAGAGCGACCTGTGAGAGAACGAGAGACGTCCATTGTAGTAATTACCACCGTAATTGGAATGGTAGTTGCGGTAAAATTGAACTAAAGTCGAATATGTGGGCGACATATATATATAAACCCAGAAGAAATGAAAATCTGGCTTACGCAAAATCACTGTTAAAAAGATTTGTTTATCTCAAATATATTATGAAGAACCAATAATTGGGAGAGACACTCTTTTTATTTTAATTTTCGTTTCTCATCCCCTGAGAAATACAACATTCCATTACATATTCTAAAATAAGTTTTCACGGCCAAGCGGCCTTCAAGCTTCAATAGAGAATATCTCTCAAATTAATAAAGATAAGTGATTTTAAATATAGGTTTCTGAATTCGTATTGGTTTCCTCTATAATTTAAGATAATTTATAAATCGCAATAATCTTAAAATATTAACAAAAGTATGGACAATTGACAAAATAACATTTTTTCAACAAATCTACCAATACAGTCGTATTCATCCTGTAAATCTGTAAAATTTTCATCTGTTGCAATCTTCTCTAAAATCAAATAGATAATATACATTCAATACCCTTTGAACAATTAATAGCATTCAAGATAATGATTATAGAGAAAATTACAATGGATGAAAATGGTGCAGATTGTGTTTGGCGAGCACTAAATATACTCCGATTTGCCACAAATTTATACAGTAATCTTTTTTTCCATGATTTAGAAAAAAATATCAAGATGCACTGTAATTTTTCAAAAGTTTATGTTTTTGAACCACCCTAGTGTTTAGCTATTTTTAGGAGCAAAATTCAAGGTCTTTTTCAGGTTTTCCACGTCAAGACATCAAATTTTGCCAGGTCGCCTTTTTTGTACATGAAATAATAAAATAACCGTTTCCTACATGTAAAAAATGAGCTATTGCATTTTTTATTGGCTAAAAATTGTCAATCAAAGCAAGAGCATAAATAAACAAATTCTTCATTTTTTGAGAACAGAATTGTCGTGATTGTCACATGGGATCTAGAATACGCCTTGTCCACCGACACTCAAACTGGGAAAATACGGTTTCAAAGTTTTAATAAGATTATATACCCTGATACAATTTTTAAAAATACAAAATTTAGCATAAATTTAGCATAATAAACAAAATAAATATAAATTTTGGCATAAGCATAAATTTAGCATAAAATTTAGCATAATTATTATTATAATAATTATAAAGAAAGTGCTATTTCGACACTATTTCCTCAGATTTTTTTTCCTCAAAAATTATTATTAAAACTCTGAATTTTTTGGTGAAAAATAATTTTTTAAAATTATTCACATTTCTATTCCATAAGAGATTATGTTAATCATGTTAAACAGGACAGACAAAGCAGCTGAGCTCTCTGGCGGATTTTTTCGGCACCGCCAAGTGGTCGACATTTATATTTACGGATGCCATCCATGCAATAGCTTAGAAGTCGGTTTGGATTGGTCTTGGTAGCCTAGCTGGCGCGGGTTAGATTCACAAATGAGGGGGAAACAACTCTGGTAATCTGCTGAACCACTCCGTTACCTTAACTGGTTATCCGGGTTAATCCAAGTAAACCAAGTAGTTCAGAGTGATTCGAGGTAATACAGTGGAATCCAGAACCAAATAGGTCAAGAAAATGAAGTACATAATAAAAGAATTCAAACTTTCAAGAATTACAACGATGTTAACAGTCAGGGGGGACTGCGTAACTCCGCTAAGCTCGCGCGTCACTCTCTCGACCCCTCGAACCTCCCCATCAGCGAATGCGAGGCCGGCACTACAAGAAATAATTTTTAAAATGGTTTCTTGTAATCACCCTTCAATAATAAATAACTAATTAATTTTTGATACCAAATAAATTAAATATTATGTCTAAGAATTATTCACCAATTAGAATAGGTGCCAAAAACAGTTAACCATAGATATGTTTATAAAAATAACAACTGTCATGTTCTCCACATCAACGCAGATAATTAGGAAATCGAAATTGTATTATATTTCCAAAAAATTTCCAGAATAAATAACTGAACAGGGCCACCATCGTATGCCGAAATGTCTGAAGCAAATATAATCTAATTGTATTCATTTTCACTAGACACTAAAGTAGAATTTTCATTAATAATCTTAAACGATTAACACAATAACTTACTTCAGCAAATCTCAAATTTACATTACAATTCTAATAATCTGCAAGGTTACTTAAAAATAATTATAATATATATATATATTTTTGGTTCTATGACAAAGCCCCCAAGCTGAGGCATAAACAATCGTGCAGAATGCTGAATGACACTTGGATGAGGTGTCCTATAGCGGTGAGAGATGATGGCCATTTCAGGACAAGGAAGAACATAAACATCCATGTTCCTCAAGAGCCCCAAGATCTGGCTGAAATGAATGCCGCTTTTCGTGAGGATCTTTCGAAGGAGTCCGACCTCTGGATCATCACTTTTTCAGTTTATGATGTGGCGAGAGCTTTGGCTGATTTAAATCGAAAGGTGAAGCCGACGATGGACCAAAGACCAAAAGGCGCTTGCATCAACTGAACAAGAAGATTGGCTGGGCTCGACAGAACGCATCCCGTGGTCGGCGTGTGATTAACTACATAATATCTGGTAAGCCTTTTACGGTGAAGGCCCAAACGTTCGCTCACGAACTGAGGATCCACCATAACATAGTGAACAATTCAAAGCTTCTGGCCATTAAGTAGCACATTGTTCACAAAATACGGGTGTTATCTGACGCAAAAAGGAGCATACAAAAGAGGGAGAAATGAGTCAGGAAGAATCAACAGTTTCTCGTTGACCCATCGCGCCTCTTCAGGGATCCCCTCTGTTTCTATCAAAAATCCATAGAAGCCGGACCAGATGGTATCAAGAATTTCTGGTGAAAGAAGTTTACTTCTACACACCAACATCTAGTCCGGATCTTCACCTCATATTCAAAGTCGGAGACGCTTATTCCGCAGTGGCTGGTGTTAGCGCGCACTGTATTGCAACCGAAGAAAGACGACTTGTCGAACCCAAGGAACTACAGGCCAATAACTTGTCTGAACACGCTGTATAAAATCTTTACAGCTATCCTGAACGACAGGATTGTTGGAACGATTCGACCTGTATCGAGAGACTTACGAACAACGTGGATCAAAAAAAAGGGTATCAGGTTGTTGGGTGAACCTGCTTATCGACAAAAGCGTCTGTAAATACGCTGCAGTCTACAATCGCAATCTGTCGATAGCCTGGATTGATTACCAGAATGCTTTCGATGCAACCTCTCATAGACTTGTCAATTTGTCTGTTGAAAATCTTGAACATTAATCCACACGTAGTGGGATGCATAGAGGGATTGATGCCCCTTTGGAAAACCAGACTTACTATCTCATCTGGAAAACATCGTGTGTCAACTAACAGCGTCACCTTCCAGAGGGGCGTCTTTCACGGCGACACCACGAGCTATCTGCTCTTTTGCATTACACTTCTGACACTACCTCCCGCACTACGCAATTCTCGTGGGTATCTCTGCGGTTCACCTAGTTATCACGAGCACAAGGTTACTCATGTAATTTATGTGGATGACCTGAAGATATATGCTTCTGGAGCAGAGCCGCTCAAGCAAGCTTTGAGGATCGTTGAGGGGTACAACGAGGAATTGGTATGAACTTTGGATTGGACAAGTCTGCCCAGATTCATTTGAAGCGAGGACGAGTTGCTAGCGTTCGCGACGACCCTAAGCTCGTGGGCAGGAGTGATATGATACACCTTAGCACTGGAGAGACTGACCTATACCTCGGCGTCACAGAAGGCCGCATTCATGATATAACATTAGTAAAGGAGGCTCTCCGAAGCAGACACAAGCGTCTCCTCCGACAGATTTGGTCTTCCAATCTGTCGGCGTTGAACAAGATATCTGAAACTGACATACTTGCCGTCCCGGTTCTACGAGTATTCTATTCTTTTGGGGTGGTTGCATGGACGAAGCACGAGCTCCCGGCCCTCGGCATGGTCGCACGTAAGATCATGCATATGCAGAAGAGGAAAGTGCATCACTTCATCGAGATTCCTCACTTCTTAAAGCACGGATAAAAAAAGGAGAGGTCAAAAACTTCCTTGAACAGCTTCTCGACAGGAAAATGCACGGAAATTTTCACAGAAATGTGAAACAACAGTTTTTTTCAATGGTGCTCACGTTTGCTTTTCTCAAACTATCTGGACTTAAATTAGGCACAGGGGGTTTCACTTTCGCGTGTCAAAACGGCCATTTCCACCTTGCCAGCATTTGCGGCCAGCAGCCGCACTTTGCGTTAAGAAGTTCTCAGCGATAGGTGCAGAGCGTGTCATGTACATTCTGAGCGCCTATAGCACATACTATTCGGGTGTCCCACTCACGCGGTAACGAAATATCTCTACAGACACAATGCGGTCCTAAAAATGCTTTATTACCATTTTCGTCTATCTTATGGGGTTAACTGCGACCCAGCCATGCCGAACGCTCCCATAAAGATAGTCAATTGTCGAGAACGAGAAGTGCCGAATTTACTAGAACTACATATTCTCGACAATAGCGCATGCCAAAAACATGCCAAGGCACTTGCAAGCTGTTACCCATGTCATGCTTGTGAGACGTGGCGCAGTGTCCCTCTGGGAGCAACTGCCATCCGAAAAGGACACAGGCTTCCAGCAGAACCGGTAAATCACACCCATGGCAACGTCTCACAATCGCGAGATAGGTGGCCACACGACACGACGGAATCACAAGGACAGGCCAACGAAACCCTCGTGTCTTGAGGACACGGAGCGACCCAAGAATGACAACTCTCTGCATCCATCTCCCAAGTGCCTTGGCATGTTTTCGGCATGCGGGTATGGTTTCGAGGTTACGAACCAGCGATGGTTTCGCACCTTCGAGAGCACGGATCACAAGGACAATTATTTTAATGAAATAGCCTGGGTATACCATATATGTAGCAGCTCCCTTAGGAAGTCTCGCGATACCTGCTCTGCGAGTTTGTAAGAAAACGCTCCTTTGACAATCATCTCGTGGTTCCTGACCATTTTCGGGAGGGGATTTCTTCAATTTGCTGCGATGTGAGCTGTACCCAGGATTATTTGGTTATAAAGGCATTGGATTTTTAGAAGTCCGCGCATGCCTTTACGTGGGATGGTGTGTGAGATGCGTGGGATGTTTAAGCGGCGAACGGACGACTTGATATGCAAGCTCTTCTGCATATGCATGATCTTACGTATGGCGATATCGAGGGCCGTGATCTCGTGATTCGTCCATGGAACCACCCCAAATGAATAGAGTAGAACCGGGACGGCAAGCATGTTAGTTGCAGATATCTTGTTTAATGCGAACAGAAGAGAAGACCAAATCTGTCGAAGGAGACGCTTGTATCTGCTTCAGAGAGCCTCCCTCACTGACGTTACATCCTGAATGCGGCTCTCTGGCACGCCTAGGTATAGATAGGTCACTCCAGAGTGGAGGCGTCTAAGAGCACGCCTCTCCACGAGCTCAGGGTCATCGAGAACGCGAGCAAGTCGTCCTCATTTCAGATGAATCTTGGCGCACTTTTCCAATCCAAAGGCCATACCAATTTCTCGAGTCCCGCCGCAAAAGTACCCATGATTGTGACTGTAGACTAAAGCGTTTTCGCAGACGCTTCTGTCGATTAGCAGGTTCTCTCGACAGCCTGCTGTGCCTCTTTTCGATCGACATTGTTCGTAAATCTTCACCCACACAGGTCCGATTGTTCGAACAATCCTGTCGTTCAGGATAGCTTTAAATATCTTGCACAGCGTGTTCAGACAAGTTATTGGCCTGTAGTTCCTTGGGTGTGTGGAAGTAAACTTTTTCCACCAGAACTTCCTCATACCATCTGGTCCGGCTCCTTGCATCAGGTAACAGCCGTATATGGTTAATAATGTGCTACTTGATGGCCAGCAGCTTTGACTTGTTCACTATGTGATGGTGGTTCCTCAGTTCATGAGCAAACTTTTGGACCCTTACCGTAAAAAGCTTATCAGATGTTATATAGTAAATCACACACTGAATATGGGACGCGTTCTGTCTAGTCCAGCCAATCTTCTTGTTCAGTTGATGCAAGCGCCTTTTGGTCTTCTGGTCTATCGTAGGCTTCACCCTTCGAAATCAATCGGCCAAAGCTCTCACTGCATCATGAACTGAACAAGTGATGGTTCAGAGGTCGTACCCCTCCGAGAGATTCTCAAGAAGGGTGGCATCCATTTCGGCCTAATCTTGGGGATTCGAAGAAACCAAGATGTTAATGTTTCTCCTCCTCCTGAAATCGCTGCAATATCTCAGGGGATGCCTGTTTTCCGCGGTTGCTCTCAATGTCGCTCCCTCTTCTCCATCTGCGGCTTGTTCTAGCAGCGGTTGGGGAAGCGTTCCGTGTACGTATTCTGTTCGCATGAGGTTGTCAGCGCGATTTCGCAATGGCTGTTGCGAAACGTGCGGAAACTCCGTGTATTTCTGGCACCACAGCAAGTCAATCCTGGGTCGATCTGTCCACTCAATTCAAGCGTCTCTCCGGTCCGCCGGCGTGTTTCCATCCAAATTATTTTCAGCAACTCGAACACTAGGGCGGTTGGTACTGTATCCCAACACATTGTCGGGCGCTCAGCGCGGTCGATCGTTTTGAACCACATTTACAACTGGGTTTGATGTTGTCATAGTTATTCCCACGGGCAGCTGAAGAAAGGGTTCGACCACCCTTGTAGAGCCCCGCATGCAAGGTCAAGGCTGCATACTCTAGGAGGTCGCCCGGTATTCCAAATACACAGTTTGTGGGCATCTCAACCAGCTATATATATATATATATATATATATATATATATATATATATATATATA
>JAUMHM010087694.1:0-10220 GCA_032362435.1 Melikaiella ostensackeni | reverse complement strand
GAGTAATCATTTCGAACGAGACTCTACATATAATTTCGATCGAACTTCACAAAAGGTAAGTTCGTTTGATCGATCAATTGGTTGACGTTCCGCTCATGAAAAGTGGCTTTCCCGGCTCAAATTCGGGCCGAGGCAGATTTTTTTCTCGTTTCTCTAAAAAATGTGATATTACGGCCAGTACACAAAAAAACTCATTTTCCATCTATTTTAATTAAACATTTCATCTGGCAAAAACCAATAACATCAATATATAAACACTATTATTGTTCAAATATTGTAAATATTCTTTAAAATCTAATGATTTTTTATTAAAAATACCAATTTTCGACGCAAAACACTAACACAACACACCAAAAATGTTTAAAGATTTTAAATCTTCTTTTAAGCCTAATGTTTTTTGTATAAAATAACCAATTAATGTTAAAATAGCCTAAAATTTTTCCAAAATTGTAAATCTTCTTTGAAATCTATAACGATTTCTGTGAAAAAAGCGCGAGCATAACCTAAAATTTTTCAAAAACCTTTTAACCTTATTTAAAATCCAATAATTTTTTTTAGAAGCACTTACTTCCAGTATAAAATGCCAAAAATGAATTGCATAAAAATTGTGAATTTAATAAATCTGAATGGCAATCTGAAGAATAATAATAGTCTGAAAAATCTTATGATTTTTTGAAATAGAAACACCAATTTTCGGCCAAAAACACTAACGTAACATAACAGAAAATTGCCAAAATTGTAAATATTCTTTGAAAATTTTTTTTTTAATAACCGAATTTCGGTGTGAAACGTTAACATAAACTTAAACTGTTAAAAAATTGTAAAAATTCTTTGAAATACTCGTATATATCGATATTTCCGGTAAAAACCGCTAGCCTAACCTACAGTTGTAAAAATAAATTTGATCTTTTTTGAAATTTAATGATTTTTTACTAAAAATACCGATTTCCACTGCAAAATACAAACCATACCTAAAATTGTTAAAAAGTTATAAATCTTCTTTGAAATCTGCTTTGTACTTATTAAGAATTCCGATTTCCGACGAAAAACGCTAACATAATCCAAAATTGTTCTTGTTGAAACTATAATGATTTTGTTTTAAAATATGTACCGATTTTCGATCAAAACTCCAACGTAATCTAAAATTGTTCAAAAATGATTAATTTTCTTTGAAATGTAATGGTTTTAAAATAAAAATGTCAATTTCCGACGAAAAACACTAACACAATTGGACAAGCTTGTAAATTTTATTATTTTAAACAAATATAAATGAATTTGAATCTAATGATTTTTCTTTAAGAGCACCAATTCCAGGTGAAATACACCAACATAACCAAAACTTGTTGAAAAATTGTAAATATAATTACGAAGATCTTGTTTTTTTTTTAATTTCCAAGAATTTAGTAGTTAAGTTTGAATGTTGGACATTAAAAAAGACTTTAAATTTTGGTTTATACAGAATTTAATTTTTTAAAATTAGATTGTAAATATTCTTTGAAATCTAATAATTTTTTATTAAAAATGCCAATACTTCCCGACAAAAAACACTAACTTAACAGAAAATTCTTCAGAATTGTAAATCTTCTTCGAAATCTAATAATTCTTGTTTAAAATAACGACTTTCAGTGGAAAATTTTAATATAACCTGAAACTGTTCAAAATTTGCAAATTTCGTTCGAACTATAATGATTTTTGTTTTAAAATACATACCTATTTTTTGTTTAAAATGATAACGTAGCTTACAATTGTTAGAAAATTATGAACCTTTAAAATCTAATGATTTTTATTTATTGATATCATTTTGCGGTAAGAAACGCCAAGAAAACCGAAAAACGTAAACTTTTGAAAAATTCTTTATCTTTCAAATCTAATATTGTTTTATTAGAAATACCCATTTCCGGTTTAAAACGTTGACATAACCTTAATTTTGTTTAAATTTGGGAATCTTGACGATGATTTTTGTTTAAAAATGCCAATTTCCGGCGAAAAAAACTAACACAAACTTAAATTTTTAGAAATTTTAAGTCTTCTTCGAGGATTTATTTGAGAGTTTTGATTTAACCGAGTAAGAGTATTAAAAAGTGAAAATGTTTCTCAATTTGCTTAAAGTTATCTGTGATTCTTCTTATAAAAAGGGATTATCAGTAGATTTAATTTTCAAATTTCAAATTTAAGATATAAAACCACTTCAAGTAATGAAAAACGAATCAAGGTTTCAACAACAATGATTGCCAGATTTTCGAAACATGTCGTTACGCAACTTTTTTTAGATATTTGTATTTTACAAGTACTTTCGAAATAAATCAGTGTTAAATTGAACCCTGAAAAGTTTGATTGGAAAATGAGGAAGGAGTTCCGAGAAAATTTAGGACATTTTTTTGTCTTTCGAGGCATTTCATTTCTAGCTATCGAGTTGCGGAATCGATAGAAATTGAGATTACAATAAAATCCTTTTGTCAGAATGTGTATTAGATTTCTTTTGATTTTTTGAGCCAATAATCTCATTTTCGAAAATTGGTGGGTTAGGTCCCCATGGCATGCCACCTTTCAGTTACAGTATTCGAACAATTGAATGAATATGCATGAACAGTTTTTATCAAAGAAATTTCCTTCATTCGAATTTCTTGAGCACAATATAAAAATAGGTATGATAATACAAAATGATGATTACAAAATAAATAAATCTGTTCTCGTAATATCTGAACTTGAAATAATTTTTCAACCTTCCCATGGGCGAAGTATTGACAGGAAATCTTGATCAAGGCTGAAGACTGCCTGATCGAATAAAGAGGGTGTCCGTCTGAGGGACCAAAGGCAAGGGTGCGTCAAAATTAAAATTCACCTGAATGAGAGAAAGTCAATTCGGCATGGCTGTCAAAGATTTCTCGGGCAGGATGTGAAACATGTGTTGACACTGTTTTACAAAAACTGTAAATGAGAGGGTCGAGGCGAGTGACGGGTCATAATTTTATAGTTGAATAAAACAACGACTCGACCGACGTCGCTTTTGCCGCCGCCAACGACGACGTCCACAAAAAGCGGAAGCAGATGCATGAGAAGTTGAACAGCCAAAGATAAGGAGGATGAGGAGAAGGAGATGAAAGGATATGAGAAAAAGAAGAAGATTGTGCGGGGTAGAATCTTTTGAGTGATTTATGGACAGCCGCTGCGACTCCATCCACTTGACCTATTCGCCTCGTTTAGAATGGGTATTCATGAGTGCCCAACCTCGACTTCGCCGCGTCCGAAGTCGCGGACCTCTGTGCCCTATTACTGTTTACTGCGTCACGATAAGCCATTTCACATTCTAAATCGTTGTTTGCGATCATGTTACATAAATAATGTAAATCCCCGGACAACCTTTAAGAAACTCAATTGCCAGTTAGCAAGGCCGAAACATATGCAAACTTTGATCTTTATTCTAATATTGTTCAAATTTCTAATCACAGTGACATACTTCCTTTATGAATAATGATGAGCAGTCTTTAGATTTCTTGACCAGGTTAATATTCAATAGACCTTTTCGTCTTGACGAATTTTGACCTTAGGGGCCCTAGAATTGTCGGCACTCGCATTAGTGATGCCGCCCGAGCCGAGCAGGGTTGCCAGATGGAGCGTTGAGCAAGTCGCCCAAATTGCCAACTTCAGTCGACCAAAATCGCCCAACCCCAAATCTCTATATCATAATTTAGAGCCAACCTAGTAACCTAAAATTACCTAGAGGGTTCACTGCTGTGTGAGATCGCGTACATCACGAGTGGGCGCAATAGCTCATCCTGTGTCTTTTTTGGTTAACTGACCGTCTAAAAGTCTGCTGTCCAACGAAAAAACCTAGTAGATGACATTTGCCATTGTGACTATTTTCAAGCATACTTGCATGGGAAAATAACCTTTATGGGAGAGGTCACTTACTAGGTTTTGCGTTGGGCAGCAGAAGTACACACCTATAACTATTGCACACACTCGGGATAGCCGTGATCTTCCAGCATGCTTCGCGCCTAAATTTAAAAATGAGAACAATTACGATTTATTTATGAATAGTATAATACGTCAAATTATGTCGTTCATTAAAGTAAATTTACTGAAGAAAAATATCTGATAGAAATACCAAATGCGCTTGTAAAACTGTCATACATTATTTAGGAGCTTTACAGGTTACGTTTGTGATTTTACAAAGTGTTGAATGACGCAAATTAAGTTAAAGGATTGAATCGGCGTAAATTTTCAATACATTGTAAAATCCGAAACATAACCTATAAAGTACATAATTAAATGTGACAATTTTATAAACGCTTCTAGTATTTTGATCATTATGCTGAATATTTTTACAACAAATGTTATTATCAGGCATAGTACATATATTTGTTAGGATGAAAATGAAAAGATTCAAAAGATGAAGTTATATAAAAAACAAGAAATATTTTTATTTTAAGTTGATTGAAACGGTTGAGGTTAGAAATGTATAGGCCACGTGGAGAAATAAGAGATATGGGTTTTTAAACTTTATTAAAACTTGTTTACTTACCTTTGAACGAGGGTCAATCCTCCTACGATTTTTGATAATGTTTGTCACATTTACTGTAATCCCGAGACTTAGAATCTTTGGACATTTTGAACTTCAAAGCAAGCGATGGTCAAGCATTACATAGTTATTATTTGTAAATCCAAACTAGTCAAAAAACGTCGAACAAAGTTCACCAACGACGTAACGTAGAAATAGAAATGAGGTTTCAGCCTTTACTTGTTCTTGCATTTTTGACAGGTTGGTTGGTGAGGTGATAAATATTTCAACCAATAAGAAGGAGCAATAAATGTACGCCAACGAATGATCACCATTATCACCTTTGATTGGTTGAAAACAGACATCATTTCTCTTAGGCAAATACGAATTCATCAATCAGAAAGCCCAATAATTACATGTATTATTCATTAAGGAATGCTGTGATTGGAGTTCTAGAGAGGAATCTCAAATTTGTATTGACCGAAATTCAAATCGCAAAATCGCCTAAGTGCTGTAAAAAGTCGCCTAATTTGTCGCCCGGCGACTTTTTAAATTCCTTGTCGCCGCAAACCTATTCTCACCATTCGCGCTTGCTACAAGGCCTTGGGCTGCGTAAAGAGAACGGAGACTAGCTCGCTAGATTCACTCCGCTGAGTGGCATAGTGTCGGTACTGAGACCCTACATACACGTAGGAATCGCGGCCGCGCCGCGCTGGGGTAGCAGCTCGCCCAAAACGATGAAACAACTGTCTCTCTCAGAGGTCACGCAACGTTTCATATTATTTTATTTGAAAATTATGTATTATTATTATCCAAAGTTTTATTGTTCCTTTACTTCAAAATTGGCATAATATTGGTGTTGTAAGATTAGTTGAAAAGTTGACTAGAGGTTGGATGACTGTGATATAGCATGAATATAACACAATAAAAAAATATCCTTGATGACTCTGAACTCTTTATTAACAACGTAAATTCCTCTTAATACAAAATTACTTTCGCGCTTATAAAGACTTTAATCTGACTCATAACCTAACGTTCGCTGCCACAGTCAGGGACGAACCAACTAACATTCGCGTGTCGCTGCTTGCCCGCAGCAGAGGGAGTAGGTTGGATGGCGCAGTCGCCAGCAGCGCCACTCGTACATATATCGGCAAAGCTATTCTTTACAGGTGTGATATTTGAAAAGAAATAGAATATCTTTTTTAAAATCATATATATCTATAATCATATATATTCCCAAATTTCAAGATAAAAATATTATTATCTTCGAATTTGACATTTTAGTTTACATAATTCCTGCGAGCATTACATTAGTTTATCATATTATGAATACCTGTGCTAAATGTCCACGCAAGTTTTTCGAGGTGAAAAGGCTTCAGCATCAATTTTGTTTTCTGAAATCTAATATTACACTATAATCAAGGTCTTTGGGTTCGAATTGTGCAGATGAGAAACAGATTTCATAGAAATAACTGAATAATATTTATGCAAAATTATAAAAAAATATTCATCCTCAAAATTTTTTATGTAACTTTTACAATTTCAAAACTTCAAAAGATGCTTTACGGATTCCTTCATCTTAATATTCTAAACTTGAAGTTTGAAACATCTAAAACAAATAAAATTTTTTACAGCTTATGACAGTAAAATAATTAGTGATAGGAAATAATAGGAAAAATAATGAATATTTTCAATCCAAAAAAAAATAACCCCAAAAGAATTACAATTTCTTATGTAAACGCGTATTCGCTAATTGGATCAGAAAAATAATTTGCATGGATAAAGCTGATCTACATAAATAAATAGAAATGGGGAGCAATTTTAATTTCCTGAACAAATACAAAAGTAGCGTCTAACACAATGTTTAATTAAATTTTGTTTCTGATGCTCAATTTGTTTGTTGTCAAGCGGAAAATCCGATCAAACGTTTTGGGGTTATCTTCATCTAAAGTCTTATTTGGTCTACGCTCACCGAATTTCGGTCAACCTAGCCTTCCTTTACAGTTTCCCTGGGCTCGTCAGAAATACCTGTATTTGTTTTACGCTCACCGAATTTCGGCGAACCAAGACACGGGCTATCCTTACGCGAGAAACTTTGTTCTTGAAATTAATTGCTTTTACACCAAAAAACACCAACAAGTACAATTGGTATAAATATTGAATCCTCATTTCATACTCAGGTCAAACTAGACCGATAATTGTATAATAACGAATCAAGTGAAAGAGGTTAGGTGATTTGGTTCCTAATGAATGTTTGTACTAGTGACAAAGTAGCACGCGGAACAACGCCACCAACCCTTAGACCATATAGTACATGGACTGCTCATGCCATAGCAAAGCATTGAAATCAAGGCGGATTCAGATGGTGACGTTACATGGGGCACCAGTGCCGTATGAACGCGTCTGAGGTCCTGAGCCTTTCAGGCACGTAATAAGAAACTTGGTGACCCCACATTTTAAACGTTATATAGAAAAGTAATATTATTCAAATATTCATGAAAAATAATATTTTAACGTCCTAAAACAATGTATGCTTTTGTTTTATTCGAATTTATTAAAACTGTAAATTAAAATTTTCATGTTATTGAAATCGTTAATTGTTTTTAGTAATTTTTCGATTTGGTTTTCCATTTGAAGAACCAAATGTTAATGCGGCGTAATAACCACACCGAATAAAAAAAATTTGATCAACAAACTCGAAAACCAAATGGTAAATCAAATGAAGAAACTAATGAAAAAAACAAATAAAAATTTTCAAATCACTCATTTTTACATTGCACATGACGTATTATCGTACATACAAATACATACATTCATACATACATACATTCAAATTTTTCCCACTATATACCGAGCGATATATCGAATTACATCCTGTACATACTCCAGTGGAATCTCGAAATCAAAATTGAATAGTTCGTTCTCTTCAAGAATTTTGGTGTATTGGTGGCCTTTTTTTCGTGCTCATTTAACTCGTTTGTACAGTCGTCATTTTTGTCGGCCTTTTGACTTGAAACTGTCAAAAAGGAATATCGTTAGGTGCACAATTTTCATTTTGCGTTTGGGCGACTTGTTGATGGATAATCAGAAGGCGCATCGCGCATTAAAATTGGTAACAAGGTGGATTGTTACAAAATTCTTCTTTTATTCGGATGGCCGAGAAAAACGACTAAAGCATGTAATGTTCAATCTCTTCCGCCCTTTTTTCAATTTTTCTTTGTTCTCCTCGCATAAAGAAATTCTAAAAGGCTGTTTGAACTCGTGATTCCTGTGCCGTTGTCGACAATTCAAAATATCGATCGCATCATTAAACGTTTTACAAAGTTTCGCAGTTCCAGCTGTACTTTTCAACTCTCCGTTTCGTGCGTCTACTATTTTGTTCCCAAAAAAATCAAAGCTTCGCTTACGGGATTGCTGAGAACTTGTACCGCTAAACGGACATTCATTTTGTTTCCATTGATGTGGGTGTGTCGTTAAATACAGCCCTTCATCATTTTGTATCCCAAAGAGAGTTAGAATGTAAGAATCCTATTGAGAAAATTACAGAGAATTAGTTCCACAATTCTTATTTCTTGTTAATGAATTAAAAATCCAAGTAATGAATAGCTACATACTTATGATATGATATACCATGAACACGATCGTCTCGTTTTTGCCTACAATAAAGCAGTAATGGAAACTCTCTGTCATTTTATTTGATTTTCTTGCTCACGCACAAATTCACCATTGTTCATAACTTTCACTTTAGGGATTTGATATAAGAACGACTTGAATTTTTTATTTTCATGTCACAATGTTTACTGGAATATCTTGTCAGCTGTTGTGAATGACACGCATTCGCGTACGATCGGACGGCATCGGGTACAACCGTCGCACAGTGACATCAAAATTATAGCTCCTATGTTATTCCGGCAAATGGCGTTCAAAGAGTAGTCCATGTACTTTATGGTCCAAGCACCAACCACGCCGAGTAAAACATACAAGTCATGATGGTCTTGAAATCAAATTAATTTTTATGGATCAAGGCAATCTTCTAATCTATTTACACATTTGAAGAAGTTATCGCCTTAAATCAAGAACTTACAATTATTTATAATTATATTAGTATCTCTTATAATAAATGGAACGTAGTATGAGAACGTACAATGTGTATGAAGAACACGACTATTTATTGTATTAAATATATTACACTCTATAACGCACACGTATTAGTGCTAAGTTACAAATGCATCTCCATTTACATCATGAAGAATACATGAAAATTTAATATAACACAAACTTTCGTAGAACAAACACCGCCATTTGTGAGTAACTTTCATTTTATAAGCATTCACGTGTGAGGAAAATTCTTCTACTTCTTCACATTCGACTATAAAATACATTCGATTTTTATCGTCTAGGAAAACTACCTCTATATTACAGAAAGTAGGTCTAGTAGTAGGCAGCATCGTTTTCATTTAAATTCCCGGATAATATTTTTACCACTGAATCTAAAAATCCGAAAGGTGCACGTTTGAATCGAGATTCGCTATTCAACAGTTCGTTGAGTTGTCCTTTTCCTTGATTAAGTGCCGTAATGTGTGCTTTAGTTGCCTCGATGTCGTCGATGGAAGTGCATGCTGGTCCCAGTTGGTGGCAAAAGACTGTTAGCTGGTTGAAGTTGGAGAAAAGCACCTTTTGTTGTTGTAGCCAAGATCGGAGGTCAATGTAGGAAATCATCTTTCACATCATGTTATGAGTTTTTATTTCGCTTATACGTTCCCAAAATAGCTCTGGACTCTTATGAATTTCCGTAATACTATATGGAGGTCCGTTTGTGAAAACTCCATCGTTTAATTCGAGTCCTCGGATTCTGTAAGGTAATAGATTTTTAGTTTGTCTGTGTGTATCGCTTCTGTTCCTGAATTTTTTTGTATTATAAGGTTGTTTTTTTCTTTAACAGCGATGATCTTAAAGGGACCGATGTAATCGTCGTCATGTTTACTACTTTTATTTTCATTTTGTATGAGAACCCATTGATCTACTTTAAAATTTCGTTTTCGGAGTCTCGTATCATAATTGCGCTTAGTAGCGTTTCGAGCTTCATTTTGGTTTAACGCTGCTCAAATCCTATTATCTAGAAGCTGTTTGCATAGCTCTTCCGTATAATCGATATTAGTCGCGATGTTTTGCCTGCTGATCATACCGCATGGTAGGCGTGCTGTTTCACCGAAAAAAAGTTCGTGCGGAGAGACTTTTGTTGCTTTATGTACACTCGAGTTGTGAGCAAACATCGCTATGGGTAGCACTTTATCCCAGTTTTCAATTTTTTCTGATGTGTCCAATTTGATGTAGTCTGTTAGGACATGATGACTGCGTTCAAGTGCTCCGTTTGATTGAGGGTGGTAAGCTGTAGCAAAGATTTGTTTAATTTTAAAGAGTTTGGAAAATTCTGCTAATACTGCGCTAGTAAAATTTGTACCTTGATCTGAAAGGAAAACACATGGTGTACCGAACTTACAAATGAGATGAACAGCAATTTATCTCGCTACCCTTCTCGCTGTAACGTCTACTAATGGTACTGAGATACATGATCTTGATCAATTATCCTGAAGTGTAAGGATGTATTTGTTGCCTTTGCGAGAAGTAGGCAATGGTCCGTAAATGTCCATTGACACTTTATCAAACGGTTGGGTAGGTGTATCCGTTATGATCATTGGAGCCCGAGGCTTATTCCTAA
>JAUMHM010087693.1:0-10220 GCA_032362435.1 Melikaiella ostensackeni | reverse complement strand
GATGGTATTCGTTTCGTTTTTAGCCAAATGCTCACGGATAACGATGGCATTGTGCGACGGTGCGTTATCGTGGTGCAGAATCCACGAGTTGTTTGCCCACAAATCCGTCCTTTTTTGGCGAAAATTGGCGCAAATTCAATCTTTATGGCAAACTTTGTCAAAATTTGGGTGTAGTTCCGAAAACGTCGGAACACTGATTTTTTTAAAACTACGTAAGCTTGCGTATTTTGACGCTCTGATTACCAATCTAATAGTGAAAATAGGCGCAAGTTTGATTTCCATGGCAAAAACCATTTTGAAAAATAATGGGATCATGGTTTTTAAAATTTATTTCCGTAAATAATAGGAATTTCGAAAGATATTTCAGACAAAAGTTGTAGATCTCATGGAAATGCACATTTCATATTAATTAATTTTTTACTGTAAAGATGATAGTTTTCCAGAAAAAGATAGACAAAGTTTACAAGTTGTAACAAGGTGGGGTACGATAGATGTTGAGTATTTCTTCAGCGATCGCGCTTTCGGGTGCGTCTTCATTATTCTCGACTGGCTACAGAAATAGTTTAAGTCACAACACACATATTTTCCAATGTATCGTGGGGAAAGCCGCCTCTGTGACTGGTCACAGAAATAATGTAGGTCACATTCCTATCCCTTTCCAACATTTCATGGGGGCAGGAGGGCACCTCTGTGACTGGTCACAGTAATAGTTTAGGTCACATCAATAACTCTTTCCAACATTTCGTGGAGGACGGAGGGAACCCATATGACCGGTCAAAAAAAAAACTTGAAGAAATATGAAATGTTTGTGATTTTCCATTTTCAAGCCCGAATATCTCAAAAAATCTTACTCGTAGGCTAAAAATGGATGAAATTGAAAATGTGTGCTTTTACAAAATCTACAAATTTGTCGAAAATATTTTAAGATTTTTTCTGGATTTACCAAAAAAAATGCGAAAAACCATGTTCTTCATCAGTTTCTAATGGTTTTTGTCATAAAGACTAAATTTGCGCTAATTTTCGCTATCATATTCTACGAAATGTTGAAAAGAGTTAGTGGTATGACCTCAAATATTTCTGTGACCAATCACAGGGGTGCCTTCCCACCCCCCACGAGATGTCGGAAAGGGCTAAAGGTGTGACCCAAACTATTTCTGTAGCCAGTCTCAGGGCTGCCTTTCCGCCCCCACGAGACTTTAGAAAGGGGCAGCGGTTTGACTCAAACTATTTCTTTGACCAGTCACAGGAATGCCTTCTCCCTACGACATGTTGGAAAGGGAAAGCGGTGTGACCTAAACTATTTCTGTGACCAGTCACAGGGGCGCCTTTCCCCACGAGACATTGGAAAAAGGTGTGTTTTGTGACTTAAACTACTTTTGTGACCAGTCACAGAGGTGTCTTCCTGCCCTCGAAATGCTCGAGAATAATGAAGACGCACCCGAAAGCGCGAACGCTAAAGAAAGACTCAACCCCTATCGTACACCACCTTGTTACAACTTCTAAACTTTGTTGATCTTTTTCTGGAAAACTATCATCTTTACAGTAAAAAATTATCGATTATAAAGTGTGCCTTCTCATGAGGTCTACAACTTTTGTCTAAAATATTTTTCGAAATCCCCATTATTCATGGAAATAAATTTAAAAAACCATGATCCTATTATTTTTTAAAATCGTTTTTGCCATGAAAACTTGCGAAGACTTGAAAGAAGACTCGAAGACTTGCGCCTATTTTCACTATTATATTTGTAATCAGAGCGTCAAAATACGTAGGTATACATAGTTTCAAAAAGATCGGAGGTCCGACGTTTTTGGAACTACACCCTAGAATTGTACGAATTAAAAGTAAAAGAAATTATCAGAACGAAAACCATATATAGGATCGCAATAGAATCAATACGGTTGTCTCACCTTACTTTGAAAAAATCTTAAGTATCTTGAAATCAATGTTAGGAAAATTGGGCTTACATACAACATATAGAGATCCTTTCGAAAGTAGGTTAATTGTGAGAGTGTGTGAAGATGAATATGAGAAACTTGATAATCAATGTGTGATTTACAAATTTGAATATGGACAATATGATGCTGTTTATATAGGTCAAATACGAAGACCACCTAGAACAAGAAAAGAGGAATATAAAAATAATTTTCATAGAAGTGCAAGATATTATTCGGTCTTCACAAAACATAGACCTATACATGGGCATGACTTCAATTGGGATGATGTTGAAATTTTGTATCATGAGAGAAATCAAAAAAAGAGTGAGTTCATGGGAATGCTATTTAGGAAAAGAGAAGGTGACAAAGCTATTAATTTGAGAAAAGATCTTGCGAGTTACAGCAATGTTTGGGACGTATGTATTCATTAATTGGATACATTGACTTTAGTTTTGGTCAGAATTTTGAATACGTGTGAATTAATTCTTAATTAAAAAATGAAATAATTGACTTTGGTTCTTATTCAGAATTGTTTGCCGAATCAATTATAATCAAGGAATGAAATATGAGCCAAAGTAACAATTACTATCAATTATCTCTGTTGCACTTCAAGTAATAATGGTTTTTTAATTTAACAATGCTTACAATGTTTGCACCTGATGTTTTCCTATTTACCGTTGATGAGGAAGTCTAAATTGGGTTCGAAACGTGTTGGTCCCCAGTTGCATAAAAAAAGACGGAGAAAAGAAAAAGTTGTTGGCTGGTTTTGGTTTTCTCTTTCCTTTTTCTCCCTCTTTTTTGTTGTTGTGCATTCATTGTATATTTATTTCTAACGACCCGGAGAGGCGGGTAGTTTTGAAGTATATTTTTGATTTGTGAACTTTTTGGCTGTTCTTTTTTAGCACACAAAAAATTTTATAAAAAAGTAGATTTTATTTCGATCTTTAAGGAATCTTGATGTTATGTTTCGAGACCAGTCTGGTCTTATCATTAGACCTCATTAATTACAATTTAGACAGTTCGGTAAAAATTTAATTAATGCACAGATGATCAAGTATAAAAGCCAACGTGAGTGCTCATATTTATGTTAAGAGTTCGTGAAGAATTAGTTCTTAGTTCCGCAAGGTAAGCAGTTTAAAAAAAATATTGTAAAGATTTTGGTAAAAAATAATATTTGGACAGGAAAAATTATGTCATAATGTGAAAAAATGTTGAGACGGAAAGGAGAGGGGTCTCCACTTCCATCTTGATGTATGAGCACAAGATTTAAAAATCTTCTAACCTTCTATAAAAGAATATAAAGTTACTTGAGGAGTTAGTAGGTACTGTGTTTGTTAGAAGACTTTAGATATTATGATTTTTAAGAAATCTATCTTTTTATGCTTAAAATGAATTTTCAACGAGTATTCGTGCGGCATTGTTTGAAGATAATGGTAAAAGAAATCTGCCTGCCTTGTAGGCCTTTTTAAAATAAATAATTTCATCTTTGAAGTTTTTTTTCATATCTCAGATGTTTTGGCTGATAATTTGAATTTTCGATTTTCCAATAGCATTTTGGATGTTCAAAAAAAAATCTTAAGTTCTATCAGAAAAAAGCTGAAAACGATCCTGTACATCTTCTGAAAAGCAACAATTTGTCTCAAAGACTGTTTTTCGTATGTCGCATAATTTGGCCGAAAAATGGAATTTTTTATTTTTTAAAAGGCGCTATCATGATTAAAACAAAAACTATACATTCTATCAGAAAAAAGTCTGTGGTGAATTTGTAGACGTTTCTGAGATAAGTAACTTTTCTGTTAAATATTTTTCTGTGTCTCGCATAGTTTTTCTCTAAAATGGAATTTTTCATTTTTCAAAAAGCGTTATCACAATTGAAACAAAAGCCATGCATCTTATCAAAAAATGATATTGAGCTAATTTGCAGACCTTTTTGAGATAAACAATTTTTCTCCCCAAAGCTCTTTTTATGACTTGCATAGTTTGTCCGGAAAATGGAATTTTTAATTCTTTAAGAAACATTTTCGAAGGATAAAACCGTTGGTTATATACAAAGGTTCAACAGAACTGTTGGTCGAGAAAGGCTGGTTGACGAACTCGTTCTTTCTTTTTCGGCGTTGGAAAAGTGAACCAAAGCTCAATGCAATCTGATCAGTTTTTCGAAATTTTCAATATGTAAGTTTTGATAATTTTAGTATTACTATCAGTGTTAGTTCAAAAGTGAATACTGCTTGAAAATAAAGAAAAAGAAATCAAAAATAATTTTAAAAATTATTTGCTTGGACACATGCAATTTTATTATTTATCGTTTTGTAAGCTGCCTCCTTCTCTCTTGATTTACTACTAATACTAATACTAAAACTAATACCAATAGCGACTCTCCTTCTCAAGCTCATGCAGGATCAAAGCCGGATTTTTACTCGCATAACTCATCAATGACAAATCTCATCAGAACTCTCTGAAACGCGGAAAACAAATTACGTATATTTCCCTTATGGAGGGAGGCTAGCCAAAAAACCCGTTACTGAAACCCAAATCAAAACTAAAAAAAAAGCAGGGGAAATGTGTATGAGATACAGGTGCATTATTTCTTCGAAAGCTGTTGACAATGGGAATATGCGTGAAGACAAAGACACAAAGTAGTTTAAAATTAAAATTTTGCCCGAAATGAATATAAATTCATGCGGTGGGAGACATCGGAAAAATGTAGGAGACATTTTTCGTAGAAAATAGAATATTGTGCGCACTGCGCGCGCAATAATGGCCCTTTGCTTTCAAAAAATTTATTAAAATCCTTTAATGTCGTTTAAAAAAATCCTAAACACCTTGTATTTATCATGTCTAACAACACACTCAATCACGAAATAATATCCAGTAAAACAAGATATTGAACGTGAGTTCAACAGATTCTATCGACAACTTAACTTGACTTTCGTTTAACACATTCTAAGATGTTCAAATCATTTTGAGTTTAATTTTTCAGTTTGTGATTCGAATTGCAACGCGAAGCTTCCTTTCATTAAAAAATTGTTTTCATAGAAAAATCTTCATAGGATGCTGGAATATTTTATTTGGTGACCCTCATTTAATAGAAAACTTATAATAAAACGTTAGCGAAACATCATTTCTGTCAGATAAAATAACTTACAATTTTTTTAGCAATTCAGTTAGTCATTTCAACTTAAGATTAGTGACTACTCACTAAGAGTTAGTTTATTTTCATTAGGAATTAGTTAGTTTTTGGTAGTAGACCTTGTTTGGTACCTATAACGTATACAATCCATTTTCTACATTCATAAAAACAGATAGAATATTTCTAGCCTCTCAGAAATATCTTGTGGTTAGCTATAGTTTTTCCTACTCAAAAGAGTGAATATCAAATATAAAATAAAATGCATTTCTAATAAAAGTATTTCTGGTTTTGGCACTATATCCTGGCCAATGCACGAACCTGCCGGTCAGTTCGCTAACTGGCTGATTTCGGGCTTTGGCCGTGAAATACATATATGTACTTGCTAAGAGTGTTTTTCGATTGTAATCAAAAAAGACTCTTCGGACATTCAATAATTAGCACCAAAAATGGTTACTTTTCAAAACAACCCTCTTATTCACAAATATGTGAATTTCATAGCTTTTTCTCCGTGAATAATATTTAATGCTGAAAGTAAAACAGCGACAAATTTTAAACTATTTCGCATTGTTATTGTACAATGAAATTTCTGTTTGCAGAAAAACTTTTAAAAATTAGATGAGAATGGAGCAAAGAGTGAAATAAGTCTCAAATTTTCATGGTTTTATGATTTCAGATCAAAATCGACGAATAGTATCACATTAAATGTCATTTTCAAAGATAAACTTGAAAAATAATTTAAAAACGTTCTTTTCTGACATGTGAAATTTTTTCGGGTATTTTTATTGCCATATTCGTAAACAATGCATCAACATACTTCGATATACGAGGTTTCGGAAATATAAAAAATATATGGTCTTCTATTTAAAAACTCGCTATTCTCCATCGAAGTCGTGAGTTCTATCATTTTTTAAATTGATGCGTCGAAGCTCCGTGCATCTTTCCAGTAATGTTTACAATAAAATATCATACCACTAAGAAATATATGCGTACTAAGAAATGCTCCTCATTATCTTTTGGTGTTATTAAAATGTCTCAGTAATCAGTTATTGTCTTTACTTCATTCGATATAAGACGTTCGAGAAATATGAAAAGTTTATGAGCTTGTATTTTGAAAAATTTCCATTCTCTGTACTGAAGTCATGAGATTGATAATTTGTAAAATTCCTGCGTGGGAGTTCTGTGCATCTTTCCGATAAAATTTAGTATATACGACAGGACTGTTGAACATTTCCCTGATACTTTATACTTATTTTGGGAAAATATTTTGCAAACTCTAATGTAAGAACAATATGAAGCAAGATAATTTTCAGGCAATAAATAATATCACGGTTGTCTATTTTCCATAGAAAAAGAAAAATTCTGTAAATTAAAAGGCAATGCGGCATAATTTGTTGATTTTTCTACAAAACTCTTCTAATGAATAGCACTTACGGAAATTTTAAAAATGTTAATATACATTCAATATACATTTGTATACTAAATCTAAAAACGCGGTGCATAAAATCACCATTAGAAGATTGTATATCGAATTTCCTATACATGTATATTGATCATTTGGTAGAAAAGTCAGATAATTCCACTATACACAAATTAAAAATAATTTTAGCAGTAAGTTCCAATTTTAAATAATAAAACATGATATACTTATCTAGTTAACATAAATTACCTGGTTTCGAGATGGAAAAGTCCTCAAATTTCAGAGTATGGTTCAAAATATATAAGGGCACGTGTGCTTGGCACATTTGAATTTCATTTTGTTCAAGTAATGCAATTTTATAGATTAAATTTTATTCAGAGCACTGAAGCCCTGCTTTCAGTTACATTTCAATTTAAGAATTAATGAAATTGCGCTATTTAAACAAATAAAAACTCAAATATGGCAGGCAGGCGTGCCCTTCTATATTTTGAACCATTTCCTAAAATTTCAGCAAAATATGTGAATTTGTCAAATTATAAACCCGCAAAATACAATATCATGCAACTGGTTACGTGACACCCTAGTACATGCCCTTATGCGAATAATTGAAAAGCTATCTTACCAGCAGCTATGTACTCACATTAAAATTCTTAAATTTACAGTGAATTTTCGAAAAAATTTCTCCCGTCCGTTGCCATTTAATTATAAATAAAAATTCAGTCGACAAGTATTAGTTTATTGCTTCAGTTTTAAATATTGGACAGAATTTGAGGGCATCAAAGAGATTTCACACACTCTATTTCACCGACTTTTATATGCATGTATATTAATATTACATTTACATTTTCCATGATTATGAAATAAGATTGCTATGATAAGAGCATTTTGGATTGTAAAAGTTGTCTGAGGGGATACAAAAGGCCGTTTCAACATCACGAATAAATTTTGTACTTAGAATATTAGTTTATTCCAAAAAATGACAATTTTTTATACTTTAGACGTTAAACGAATTAAAAAATCTGTATATATAATAATTTCATTTCATTATACAGGTCTTTGAAATACATCAATTGATTTGTCTCATCATAACGAATAAATTTAGTGCTTGCAATGTTTGTCTATTCCCAAAATTGAGAAAATTTTTTTGTTATAAACGTTAGAAAAATTTAGAAATCTTAACTTGAGAGTCCCGGTGGCTCAGGCGATGGCGAGTCAGGCTTCCGAGCAGGAGGACTGGGGTTCGATCCCCGTGCCGGTACCAATGGAAATTTTTCAATGTACTTCTACCGGGGCTTCGGTGGTTTGAAGCCCACCTCAAACTGTAGGTCCCCTCAAGAGAGGCTGGTGACATCCCAGGTAAAAGGCTCCATGTCGAGGGGACTACTACTACTTGGTGATATTTGAAATAAATAATTCTAAATCCTGCAAAGGTTAGCATGGTGAAAATATTCAGGGAGCCAAACAGGCAGACATAAAAAAAACTTCATGATATTCGGACTCTTTAAAATGAAAATTGAAAAAAGAACATAATTTCCGGGAAATTGTTCCATAATTTTGTTTTAAGTTGAACCTTTCCAGCCTTCACAATTTCACTAAAAATACATAAAAGCTAGAATTTATATGGACTTTTCTTCGAAATTTCAGAATATTCCTAAGTATTCCGAAGTATTTAAAGAAATTTCAGGACATTTTAACGGTTTTCATGGGATTCCAATGCATTTCATATGATTTCAGAGGACCTAATTAGATTTCAAGCGTTTTCAATACTTTTCTTCATATTTCAAAGGATTTCAAAGTAAAATTTCATATTTCAATATCATTTACTTAGTTTCTACTTTAAAATGAAAACAATTGAAACATTGAACATTATTGAATAAAAGTAATTTCAAATTAGTATCATTCTGAATACAATCATTTTTATTTGAAGACCTTGAAAATTAGAGTATGTTTCTAAATTAAATACAAAAATGTGTGTAATTTACAATAAAATGATCTTGGGTTAGGAGAATTTACAATTGGAGCTTTAAAAATTGTTCACTTCTTCGAATTAGAGTTAAAAATTATAGAATAATTCTAAATTAAATTCGTGTAAATTATAAAAACTGTTGGATGATGAATAAACTTAAATCTGAAATTTGAACAGATTGTGAAATTATTTCATTTCAAATTGAAAGACTGATTTTTGAATGACTTTGAATAAACATAAAACGTTCCCAATCGAACAGGTGCAAATTCAACCGTACAGAAAAGGTCTTAAATGTTTTTGCGGCAGTGCAGAGATCCAAAATAGCTATACAAGAAATTTAACTTAACTTAAGTAAAAAATACTTTTTACTTATTTTAATGGATTTTTACGATTCCCGAAGGTTTCAAGGGATTTTAACGAATCTCAAGGCATGCCAAAGAATTTGAAAGATTTCTAGGGATTCGATCGGTTTCCTAGAAAACTTTAATGAATAAGTTTAATTTAATATAATTCAAGGCATTTGAACAATTTCAAGAGAAATAAAAGAATTAAAACATTTTGAAAGGATTTCAAAAATGTCAAGTAATTTTAAGATTTCAAAGAATTTCAAGACATTCAAAGGAATTGAAGGGATTTGAAAAAATATTGTAGAATTTTCGAACATTTCAAAGGAATTCTAGAAAACTGAATTTTAGAGAATGAAATTTCAAGGGATTCCTAGCGACTCCAAAGCAAAAGTTTCAAGGGATTTTAAAGAATATTGAGGAATTACACGAGATTTAAAGGATCTTGTTGAATCTCCAAGGATTTCGAGGTATTCCGAAGCTTTCTAAGGATTATAATGGTTTTTGTTAGAGAACTTCAATCAATAAGTTTAATTTAATTCATAAAAGGATTTCGAATGATTTCTACTAATTTTAATGGAATTTCATGGCTTACAAAGTTTTCAAGCAAAACTCCTTGAAGTCTTTGGAAATGTTTGGAAAAGAGTTTTGCAATATTTGAGAGGTTTTATAGGACCTCCAAGTTTATCAAAGATTTTCAGGGGATTTCACAAATTTCGAAGGATTTATAGAGAAGTTTAGGGAATTAATTCAATTTATTTCATTCGCAAGGTATTGAAAATGATTTCAAAGAGAAAAATGGATTTAAAAATATCTCCGAACGTATCAAGGGATTTCAAGAGAATGCAAAGGATTTGTATTGATTTCAGTGACATTTCAAACGATTTTGAAAATTTCAAGGAAAGTCACAAATTTTGCTGGTTAAAGTTTATCTGTGAGATCATGAGTAGTCAAAAGTAAATCGTTACTCTGTAGTTTCTCTACTTTTTGCATTAACTCCCTCAATATTTCTCTATTATTTATTTCAATGCTGATTATCCTATACAGTACAAACCCGCTAATAGCCGAACCCTTTCCCTTCGTCCCAACCCGCTAAGAGCCAAACTGACATATTGCTTAAGTTGCGTGCGCAACGAAAGACAGTACCGTATATGCCAAACGTTATGCAACATAACCTTAAAAAGATACCTCAGAAACTGCAAATAATAATGAGATAAATATATACGTCCCTGAAATCGTGAGCGCGCAGACGGAAAGAGAAATTAGGCTATTAGCGGGATTTCTGGTTTCACCGATTCGGCCATTAGTGGGTTTGCACTGTAATCGTTTTATATATACAGTACACTCCTGATATCTGTTCTCTCCGTAAGTTCCCGGTCTCCTCCACACGTATTTTAACGCACACGTTCTCGTGTCTCCCACTCAGGC
>JAUMHM010087692.1:0-10221 GCA_032362435.1 Melikaiella ostensackeni | reverse complement strand
AATCTTCGGAAGACCATAAAATCTGGAGGGATTAGCCTGATATATTTTAAGATTTGTCGCGATAAGCTCCTTCATGTATTCGGCTGATTCCCATTTCTTAACTAACTTTGTTACATTCCTCGCAATTTGTTTGGAGGTATCTTTATTTTGAGGAATAAAAATCTCACGATCTTGTAACAATTCATTGACTTTCGTGTCATAATCTACAGTTTTCATCGCGACGGTTGTATTACCTTTGACAGATTTTGTAAAATTAATATCCGGATTGTCTTTAGCCAATTTTTCGACCTGCCTGATTTCTTTCAAAGGTTGTATTACTCTCGACTTGACAGCGTAAACAGAATCCATAACCCCATAAATAGCATTCGCGACATTCAGTCTAGCAGTATCTTGACCCGCCTCTGGTGTTTTTTTGATCTTCGACTCAACACCGGCTATAATGTCGTAAACCGGTATTTGTCTTTCTTCTACTTTCACCCCAAAATTTTTTCCTTAACTCGGGACTTTAGCCACATTTGCTGTTATATCAGAGCCCGTTAGATTTTTAAACCACTCATCGTTCAGTCTGATGTTATAAAATGTGTTCATAGCAGAAACAGCATTATTGATCAGCGTTTCAAATTTTTTCCGCCATTTCAAATCTGTTCTTCGAAAACCTTTGAAATTTTTATATTTTGAAAATTGTAAAATTGGTCATTCACGGAGATAGGTAGCATTGCTGCTATTCTTATTTCCAAGAAAAAATGTAATTATTTAATTCTACATAAATGAGCTTAGCGCGACAAATCTTAAATTATATAACACTAATCCTCCACATTTTATGGTCTACCGAAGATTCATAAAGCAGCTGCCCCGCTTAGGCCGATCGTTTCGTCTATGGACAGCGCGACTTGCGAGTTAGCATGTTATGTGAAAAACATTTCGAATAATATTGAAGGCCCTAAATCGAGAGCGCTTAACAGCTTCGATTTAGTGAAAAAAGTGCGAGACATTAGGATCCCGAAAAATCACGTGTTCGTACCACTGGACGTCGTATCGCTTCTCATTAATAAGCCGAAAGAAAGGGCAGTTGCGGCGGTTCACAGCAGGTGGAATTAAAATCGCGCTAAAACAAAAATTCCGTGAGAAGATTTTGAGGAAGGACTTAGATTGTCTTGATAGCATGGATTTCAATTCTAAGGGTGATACGTATTTCCAAAAAAAGAATTACCAATGGGTTCCCCACTTTCATCAATTTTAGCAGACGAATACCAGAGATTAAATTAATACTTGGGTCAATTAAAAACGACATATTTCGAAAAACCAGTAAAGAGAGAGCGGAAGTGAGGGGGTGGGAGGGAGAGAGGGGTGAGTGATGGAGAGGGAGGAAGAAGGGGCAGAGACAGAGACAAAGTTTGTGTGTATTGGAGAAGAGGAGAAGAGGAAGGATGGAGAGTAATGAGGAAATAGATGGATGAAAAGAATGAAGAATTGAAAGTGAAAATGGGTAGATGGGGGGAGGAAAAGTTGAGAGAATTTAGGGAAAGAATGGAGAACGAGGTTAGGTCTTTGGGAGGGGAAGATGTGGACACACACCTTGAAAAATTAAAGGAACTAACAGAAAGGATAAAAGAAGAGGTACGGCCAAGAGGAGAGGGGGATGGAGTGAAGAGGGGATGGTGGGACGCAGAATGTAAAGAGGGTAAAAAGAGAATGAAGGAACGTGAAAAAGAGAATGAAGGAACGTGAAAAAGTGAAGAGAAGGAGAGATAGGGAAACAGGAATATAATAGGAGAAAGAGAGAACACGAGAGATTGATAAACGCGAAAAGCTAGTTGGAGAAGAGTAGGTACATCGAAGAGGCGGAAAACGCGATAACAGAAGGGAGGTGACCAATAGGGAAAGAGGAGAAGGGTAGGGCATTAACAAGGAAATCGATATGGATAAGTGGACCCGATGCTTTGAAAGACTGTTGGGAGAAGTGGAAAATAGGGTATAAGGAGAAAAGAGGAGGGCAATAAAGGGGGAACAGGATAGAGATAACGGGATAAGCAAGGAGGAGGTGAATAAGGCGACAGCGAGGCTGAAAAGAAATAAGGCAACAAGAGAGGGCGGTATAGCCTCATTCTCCGGCTTTGACATTTGGAGGGGAAGGGGTGAGAGAGGAAATGTGGAGGGTCTGTAATAAGGTTTGGAGAGGAAAAAGGTGTCCTGAGGAATGGAAGACAAGTTTAGTGGTTCCGTTAATTAGGGAAGAAGAGGGCAAGAAGTGAGCAATTACCTAGTGAGTGTGAACTTGGGAAGGAAGAACGGAAAATTAGTGGCCCTATTTGTGGATGTTGAAGCGGCATTCGACTCAGTAAGGTAGATACAGGTAGCTGAGGTAGATGAAGGTCTGGTCGAGAGAACAAAGGAGATATTCGAGGAGACTAAGGGTGACAAGTGAGGAGGATAGAATATGCGAGCAAAGTACTGGGGCAGGTGTAGGTATAGGGAAAAGAAGGTTTAAGGACGATTGGAAGATGAGAGTGTGGATGTTTGATGCTTTGATGTAGTCAGTACTAAGCTATGGGGTGGAGATCTGGGGACAGAGGGAGCACAAGAGAGTTGAAAGTTTTCACGAGAGATTCCTTAGATGGGTAATGGGCGTGAGCTGGAGCTGCCCAAGATATATGTTGAAGGAGGAACTAGGTAGAGGAAAAATGGTAATGGTAAGGGAAGAAGGATAGCACAAGCATGTCAACGGGAAATGGTAAACAAAGAGACGATGGGTATCACGGAAAGATCGAGGTGGGAGGAAGAGAGACAACCGAGGTGAAGAGAATATGATATAAAAGCGGATGTCAGAGTTTGGCACGAAATAGAGAACGAATGGATAGTTAAGGAGGGAGGGGATAGATGGAGAAAAATCGTGGAATCGAGGTAGGGTAGTAAAGACGGAAGGAGAACCAGAATGTTTGATAGATAAAGAGGAAAGAAGATGTAGAATCTGCGATTACGAGCTGGAATCCTGGGGGAATGTTCTAGAAAGATGTACTGGTGAAGAAACAGGTACAGTATACTCCCGGTATCTGCCCGCCTGATGGGGCTGCAGAGGAGTATAATTCCAGGAATTGGGCACTTAAAGAGTACCCCCACTCTACTCTACTTCATGTTGGAACTCGCACGTCGGCACACGCGCAGGCTAGCGCAGAGACTCGCAGTCACCTAAGTGGGAGACATGATAATGGGTGCATTAAAATACATGTGGAGGAAAGCAGGAACATACGGAGAGGTCAGACACCTGGAGTGTACTATAATGAGAGTGTGTTTGACAGAATAAGATGGATCTTGGATGGAAATGGACAAGGGGCAAGCTGGATGATGAGGCTGGAAGAGAGGAGAAAAAACAGAAGGCATGTTGCAAGGAAAGCCCAAAAGGGTAAACCTCCGCAAAGATCGTAAAGAAAGATTGAACTCACGCACACATAACGGAATTGGAAAGTGGTTGTAAAAGAATTCAATAGGAGCGGTGGCCCTCAAACCCTTAAAAGGGAGAGAATAAACTACATACATGCATAAAGTTTTAAATTTAAACACTTGAACATTTTGAAATTTAAATTTATTTAGTTCATATAATACATAATTTTCAAAACATGTATTAAATAATTTAGAATTAAATCTTTGACATTTAATTGCAATAAAAAATTTACATAATATTATATTGGTAGGCTCCAAACTAAATATTTTGTGATGGCAACTATTTATATCAAATATTTGTTATCATTAACAGTGTTTAAAATTGAAAAATTTTCAGTTGAACAATTTTCTTTGTAAATCATTAAAATTTGTACAATTTTTAGTTGAATGTCTCAATAATAGTGAAACAATTTTTAATGTTTTATTTGAAATTTGTAGAATTTTTATTTTTATGAAATTATAATTGTTCAGTTTCGAAGAATGTAGAAGGTTAATACTTGTAAATAACTTTACAATTTGAGAAAATATTGCTTCTTTCGAAATGTTATTCAATTGTGAAAGCCGTAAAAATAATCTTATATAAATCAAAATTTTAAATTTTAAATGTGCAAAATTTGATATATGAAGCGTGCTCTACAACGGTGCATTAAGCACCACTTGCCATAAGGATCATTTTGTATCTATATTCACATATTAGATGACCCTTATGACAAGTGGCGCATACTGCACTGTTGTAAAGCACGCTTCATATTTTCTAGTTCTATAACATATATCAAATTGGGACAATTTAACCGAATTAACATTTGTAGTCAATTAGTTAACTATGATAAGTAATTAATAATATGACCATAATAAATTGAAATTAATATTTCTTTGTCTATATGAAATCGTTATATTTTTGAAATAAAATAAACAGTTAATTTCTTATTGATAGAATATATTACATAGTTTTCCTAACAGAAATTTTTTTGATATAAATATTGAAAAATATTTATGGAAGATCTCTCTCTACAGTCCATTTTTATCGTAGTCCTGAAGACTGAAGAAGTAATTCATTTATAAGTTTATAAATATTTTAAAACAATTTATAGGTTATACTGTTAAATCAGGTCTGCCTTTCTGCCTGTACCCTAACAAAAGAAAATCTCTGAATATTCTCTAGTCAAATAGTCAGGCCTGTTTCAGGCTATTTGCAAGCACGATTCGAATGATATCGTCTCTAGAGATAGCTTGAGAGATTTGGGTCCTTTTTTTCATCTTCATTTATGGCAGTCGAACCTTAAGGATACCGAAGTACCACAGGCAGTTAGAATATTTAAGGTCTTGCTATTATAAAACTTTCATAAAGCTAATCCCTTTTAACATTTTACAAATTATTATTTATTTATTTACATGCACATATTTATATGTGACAACCTATATATTTATATTTATATGCAGTATTCCACTGAGAGTGAATCTAAAAATGCCATCTGTTTTCACGTACAGTTTACGAGATACATACAAAATATGATATATTTTTAATTTTTCAGAGCAAATTTTAGATATTTGTAATTGTAAAATCCGTCGATTCTGATTTTTTAACTTTCGAATCTCTAATTGGGACATTGAAAATAAAAATATTTTAATTTTGAACTCTTACATCTGGCCACTGCCCTGCAACTTTACTAAAAAAAAAATCCTGCCTACCTGGAAGCCGAGTAGTGCCTCCTCTTCCAAGGCAGCCTCTGTAATTCCTTGCTATTCATTCATGAAAAGATTTTGATTATATTTACAAAAACAAGTTTATGAGCTTTCAGAAATTTTATGAGAAATACTTGGATCTTTAAAAAGTGCTACCTGTGTACTTGTACAGAAAATCTCAAAAACTTGACTGGGTCTGAGAATATTTAGAGAATTTTCAGTAAATTTGTATCGGTATAGTACTCTTTGCTTTTATTTTTTTCATAGGCTCTTTTAGCTCAATGACCTTTAAACTGGCGTATTTAGACATTTTGAATATATTAGAGTTATATGAACACTTCCAGTTCATTCAAATACTTCTGCCATTTAAATCAATCCGCGCGTAGTACGACATACTGATTTCCTCTCCCATCGACAGAGAATCTAGTACTCGGCTCAGTGCTGCCACCTTCAATTAGTTTTACATCAGGAACCTATTCTTGAATAAACCTATTTTACATTTATTATATAAAATGGGCTTTAATTTTTCGCTCGACCATACCCTTCTGTGACTACAATTTTCAGAAGTGGGAATCGAGAGGCCTCGGGTATTCGAGAAACCTAAAAAGGCAAATGTGACGCAAGTGTTCGTCTAAAATCTTTGTGCCGATGAAGCGTGGGTACATCGCTTCGATGGTGAACTTGAAGAAAGAATGGAAGCGTGACGCAGTTATGCTTACATTTCAGGCGAAAATCGGCTACGGGTGCCCATGAGATTCGTTGATTAGGTCTGTTGGATGGCGTCGGGTTGTATGAAGTTCGGCAAATGGGTAATATATGCCGACGTGATCGAGTCGATTCTGGGAAGTTCGGTGTGAGAAGCCAACGTGTTCTAGTGTATTGGCTTGACAAGCCAATGTGTTCGTAGAGTGGTCTATGAAGCCAAAGGATTAATCCACACGTGTGCGTCGCATATGTCGCAGATGTTCCCTGTCGCATATGCATGCATTTAGATTACAGGATTGAGGGATGTTCTATAAGATTCCGATAAAAGTGATATATGTACGCGAAAATGCAAGATTGAATAAATGCAAAAAATGGCGCATGAGTGCGCCGACAAAGCTATCAAAGTGTGAGTGAGAATTAATGAAAGAGATTGTAATAATAAATTTACCGCACATAACAATCGTGCAACACACGCGTGCGTTCACCGCTCCACGCAAATGCGTCCTCACATGCAGCGCATATCGCTCGCACATCACTTAAGTCGCATGCGTGACGGTGAAATGCAAAAATTTTAATTTTGCTTAAAATAAGAATTAAATTTCTCACAGAGTGAAGAAATATTATTTTAAATATACTTTAGAATTCTCAAATTTCATCGTCACGCATGTAACCACCTATGATGTGCGAGCGATATGCGTCGCAGATGAGGACGCATCTGCGTGACGCGGTGGAGCCATGTCTGTGGATTAATCCGCACGCGAACGTGCACTATGCCTCGCATGTGCAAATCATGTTGTTATCGAGGGCCATTTTTCAAGAGACGAATGACACTATATTGCACCCGCGGCAAGGAGTACTCTCTTATGGTGCTCCACATATTCTGCACAAGATGGCATGCAAACACCGATTACAGTTTTGAAAAACGCGAAAAATTGAACATTTTTAAAATGACACGAAGCTGCTGGACGCCCGGGAGTATAACATCTTATATTAAGGCACTGAGACTCCAGACTCTGCGACCTATTACGGTGAGAGATTAATTTTTTTCTTAGAATAAACATAAGTTTGGAAGAAAAAAGACTTCTGCAAGGCATGAGAAAATGATTCACCGCTGACACAAAAAGAATAAATAATTAATTAATTATTATCACTTATTATTTATTTTGAAAAATCTGCAAATAACAAATTATTTATTCTTTTTGTGTTAGCAGAACCCACATAACGAAAAAGATGAACCATTCTTTTATGCTTTGCTTTTTCCTCCAAACTCATGCTTACTCTAAGAAAAGAATTATCTCTATTGTCAAAGACAATTATAAAATACAATTTTATTTCCCAATTATTGGTAGGTACTTGTCAGCAATCAAATGGATCTTTAAAATTGCAACTTAGTTTTCTTATTCAAATTTAAAACATTTCCAACGAAACCTCTCGCCGTTAGAGGTCGCAGAGTCTGGAGTCCCAGTGTCGTAATCTGAGATGTTACGTCCAGGGGTAGAGTAAGGGAGGGGGGACGACATCCAAGTCCCTCACATGTCTTAAAAAATTTTAATTTTTTGCGATTTTCGAAATTGTGTTCCTTTTTCATAAATTCTCACTTACACTTTGATAGCATTATCATAGCACTTTTGCGGAATTCTTCTGCACTTACTCAATCTCGCATTTGCGCGTTCACATTTTACATTTATCGTAACCTTATGGAGCATCCCCCCATCCGGCAACCAAAATGCCCCTTCCAGGCTTCAAAGAACTTTACAAATCTGTTTTTTCCCCCTCGAAACCCCGCACAATGAAACTTAGTGCATATTTGAGCGACCCTACAGATTTCGACACTGTTTTGTACACCGCTCCATCAGCATTAACGTAAAATGTTAAAACTTATCACGAGTAATGTTAGTACCATTCTTCATCTGAATCCATCTGATATTTGTCCAAAAAAATTGTCTTCATAATAAAATCACATTGGGGAAATTACAAATTCGTGAGAAAGTGCACTCTTTATAGGGTCGTAACTTTTTCCTGGAACCTCCAAAAATCTACGGCATTGCATATAATTAAGTGCCACTATGATTTACGCGGTGAGAAGGGGTTAATTGAAATGAATTAAAATGATTTCAAAAATAGTAAAAAAAGATTGTTCTAGATTCAAAACATCACAAATTCAAAGCTATTTGAAATCACTTTAATTAATTTCAATTCACTTTTAGTTAAACGGAATTGTTCTGGATTAAAATGTTGACAATTAACACTTCATGGAGGAAATTATAATGACTTCATTTTTGAGATCGTCTCGTGGCATTAAGCAGGATTACATGAATTTCAATTCTACCACTCACAAAAAAATAAAAATGTGTTCATTCAGTAAAATTAAGCAGGATTATAATGAGACTAATTTTTTCTATATAAAATGAATAAAAATTTTTACGGTAGCGTTTTTAATCCAAACAATGACATTTTTTACCATTTTCGAAATCATTTCGATTCGTTTCAATTTATACCCTATTACCGGGTACTCACTGTTAAAACTTTACGAAGGTGTTTTGCTTGGTTGAAAAAAAAATCTTTAAAATTTAGACTCATGAGGGTTACATTACAATAGATTAATATATTAACTGAAGTAAGCAGACCAATGTGAAAAAAATGGTAAAATACATGATTCCTATTCAATGGAAAAGTTCGCTATTGAAATGAAAACGTTCATCTTAACCTATTGTAAAATAACCCTAATGAGTCTGAATTAAAGATGATTATTTTTAAGAAAAAGTACGAAAAACACTTTCATAAAATTTTAACAATGAGTAAATCATAACGTAACTTAATTACGTGAAAAGCCTCACATTTTTTGGAGGTCCCAGAAAAGAGTTATGATCCTCTAAAAGTGAATTTTGTCAGTGAATTTGTAATTTTCCCAATGTGATTTTATTCGGAAGAAAATTCCCTACCGATTCAGATTCACTGAAAATTCTCTAAATAGTCTCAGACTCAGTCTATTTTCTGAGATTATCTCTACAAATACACAGGTAGCACTTTTTGAAGATCTAAGTAGCCCTCATAAATTTTCTGAAAGCTCAGGAACTTGTTTTTGTAAATATAATTGATAAATCCTTAATATAATAGAATCGATGAATTTTTTTTCAATTTCCCAATTAAAGATTCGAAAATTGGAAATCAGAGTACAGATTTTTACAATTACAAATATCTAAAATTTGATTTGCAAAATTTGAAAAATATCATGTTTTGTAGGTATCTCGTAAACTGAACGTGATACGTAAAAACAGCACGAAAAACTACATTAATTAACACGTATGTCCTATTTTATTGAATATCAGTGTTGAACGTCACATTTTGTCGACTGGTTTGATTTATACACGATTTTCCAAGCAAAATGAGTTGCACTAGCAACTTCCTCTGAAAAACTTGTTTATGTACTGACCTTTGTTGTTACTCATCTTAAAGTAATGTTTTAATTCAAATACAGTCCTATCTACGGACTAATTTCAATAAAAAGTTAAATAATTGATAGCAACTTCGTCTTGTAAGCCTTCGCATTCAGGCTGTCGGGAAGTAACAATAAAGGCCTATTCATACCTCTGCTTTCTGGCAGTGGCAGACAGCTTGCCTGTAGAAAGTCCACAAGAGTGACAGAGATGGAGAACGATCCGAACGGTCTGCAGGGTTAGGTACGTAATTCACGTGGTTTTCTACAGTAATTTACCAGGTATTTTACCGCTTTAATTTTCTACACGATGTGAATTACCGGCAACATAACCTAACTTTCGCAATTAAGCCATACAGTGACGTCATGTCCCGTCGGTAAAATCACTTTCTAAAAGACCATTAACATTCACTGTGTAATTTACTGTTTTTCCACAGTTTTCCACGTAAATTACATCATTTATGTAATTTACGTAGAAGACCTCGAGTGACACGTCACTTCGCAACCCTGATGGTCTGTCAGCGTTGAAGTACTTTCATACCTCTGCATACAAGTGGAATAGCCCGTAAGAATGAAAGAGATGAAAAGCTATTTTCCACAGTGTATCTTTTTCACTCTTACGGGCTTTTCCGCTTGAATGCAGAGGTGTTAAAGCACCTTGAAAGATATTATCCAAAGATATTATTATTATCCATCGGGAATAGACTTAAGGGTGGCGTCCCATGGCAGCGTCAAATTTGACGCAAAACGTCAATCACTAGCTAGTGATTGCTAGTGATATGAATGTTGGCCGAGTGAGTCGACTTTCTCATGACGTCGTTCCGCGCTCCGTGGCGTTCTGCTTATTTTTTAGTTGACTTCAAGCCATAGAGATATTATAACTAGAGGAGGGGAGTCATAGGGGCCTCTGTAAGTGGAAGCGTCCACCGGCGAACGTGGGAGAGCGAGAGAGACAGATG
>JAUMHM010087691.1:0-10221 GCA_032362435.1 Melikaiella ostensackeni | reverse complement strand
TGATTGATTTTCGACAATTATTGGGCGTATTCAATATTAAAGTGAATTATTATCGTAGACAACAGAAATATCTTATGATTCTGGTTTTCAGTCATTATCCTTAGGCATTGCTGTAATTATTCATTTCATCGTCATTTAAAAAAATGAAAGACACAATGCGGTAAGGGGATTTTTTTTATATCTCATTTTTTATACAAGGAATAAAAAATTAAATTTAAAACTAAAATCCCAGTTAAAATTTTGAAGTAGTAATATTTTTTTACAACCTTTTAGCAATTGTTTATCTTGACAGTAGTATCATCTAATGAAAAAAATGTATATTTTAATATTCTTTTCGATTTTTTAGCAAGAAAATGTATGTATTTACCGTGACATCGCGATCTTCAATTTTGATTTTCCCAGAACAGAAGATTTCTCTTGGGAGAAACATTATTTATTTTGATCTAACGTCCCCATAACTTGGGAGCAGCTTTGAATTTTCTTCTTGAAATCGAAAATTAGATTTTCAATCGCTATCCAAAGCCCATTCTTGAAAATCATGAAATAATTATACTATTTTTAATCATGTGCAAAAAATATGAATTAGCTGATTATAGTTCCTTTATAGACTTCATATCCCTCATATCTGTTTCACTGAACTATTATTGTATTTTCTCGTTTTAAGTTTCTTCTACCTTTGTTTGAATATTTTCTTTTTATTCTTCTTCACTATTCAATTATCAAATTAATGGGGTAGTTGCATGAATGTTAGATAATATTTTTTCAAATATTTTAAATTTAAATTAAATCTTAATTTTAGAATTCTCGGTATATTTTCTCGGAATTGGCTAATTTTTTTTACAATAAACTTTCTTTACACGTATTTAGAAACGTAATATCTCGGTACCATGTTTTTATTCTTTATTTTAACTGAAAATTCAATTTTTTTCGCAAGTCATGGAAGAAGATTCTTGAAGGAAACATTTTTTATTTCAATCTAATGTCCTCATAACTCAAGAGGAAGTTTGATTTTTTAAAATCGAAAATTAGATTTTTAATCGCTATCCAAAGTCTGTTGCAGGTTTTGCAGGCCAATTAATCAAGTTATTTCAGGTTTCCTTTTTTGTAAATAAATGAGTGAAACTACCGCTTGCTATACGTGTAAAAAATTAGCTGTTGCATGTCTTATTGACCAACAATTTCCGTACCGTTGCATTCCATTGATTACTTCGGTAAAAGACATTATGAAAAAATTATTGACTTTTAAGAACTATTGGAAATGCGACTTTACAGGTTACTTTAGAATTCGATGATATTGTTCAAATCTTAACTTGACCCCTACTGAGGATGTCAAACTTCAAAATAGAATATGCAAGACACTAATTAGATTTTTAGGTAATTAATGTCGAAATTTTCAAAATGCTTGAAGTCTTTGTGAGATCACTTGAAATCTTTGAAATCATTGCAAAATCTCTTTTACAATAATTTGAAACATTTTGAAATATTTTGGAATTTTAAAAATCTGATGTACACGTATTCGTGAAGTCCTTTGAATCCTTGCGTAATTTTCGAAATTCTTGAAACCTTTTTAAATTTTCTAGAATGATTTTAAGTCATTTTGAATCTCAAAATTAAAAAAAAAAATGTGTGAAACCTTTTGAAATCTTTTGAAAAATTAAAAATCTTTCTGAAGTCTGTTGAAACCGTTTCAAATCTTTGAAATATTTTAAAATGTTTGTGGAATCTTTTGAAATCATCTAAAATAATTTGAAGCCTTTTAAAATCCTTTGAATCCTTGTGTTATCCTTGAAATCCTTGAAATCTTTTTAAATCTCCTTAAATATTTTGAAATGTTTAAAAATTTTTTTCAATTTATACAAAAAAATGTAGAATCTTTTTCAAGTTTTTTGAAACCATTTTGAATATTTGTAATATATTCAAATATTCTGAAATCGTTTTAAATCTTGAAAATCTGATGTACACAACCTTGTGAAATCTTTTAAATATTTGTGAAATTTTTTTAAATCTTCTAAAATATTTTTGAAAATATTAAAATCTTTTAAATATTTGAAATGTTTCAGAATTTTTTTTCGAGCCCTTTGAAACTATTTTAAATGTTCAAAATATTTTAAAATCACGAAATTTCAATTTCAAAATTCACGGTCGATTTTCTCGGAATTGACTAAATTTTTACATTAAACTGTCTCGACCCGTATTCAGATGACTTTTGTTTACTTCTTCAAATTGCAATTATATTTCATTTCATTTTTGTATATGAAAATTGTGAAGTACTGTGCAGTAGTATGCTGTAAAAATACACATAAAAATAAGGATGTGACTTTCCATACATTACCAAAAAATTCATTCTACCGTGCTACGTGGCTCTGTATATGCAGGAAGAAAATTGAATATGCACAACATGGTGAGTTTTGAATGTTTATAGTACCCCGTGTACCCGAAAAATATCGCAGAGAAAAGAATAAGGATCGCATGCAGCTCGCGCAAAACCGCGAATCTCAGAAAGCTTGCGTGGCTCTCGAAGCGTACTGAATTATATCTCAAATGAATTGGGGATATTAATAAAAACTCTGTTTCACATTCTAAGAAAATGTTTGTCTCAAGTTAAAAAGTAGATGTGGAATCCCGTGTGGAAAAATTTCGTGGGGCTGTACTAATACAATGCATTTGATTATTGTTTGAGCATTTATGCAATTATGTGGAAACCGTGATTCTGACTAGAAACTAGTTCAGATCTGGACAGTCTTCATATATTCAAATTTGCAGCAAACTCCTAGACAGCACCAAGGCTGAGACTAGGCATCAGAACGCTTCAAGTGAAATACGTAGTTAAACTAGGCAGCACCAGGATAGCGCCAGGCTAGTATTACGTACTGGCTTCAGTATGATTCAAGACTGCCACGATATTTTTCCACATGGGGTACCATATCTTACAAAGTACATAGTTGGTCCATCTGTCCATTTTATTTAGAGCACCATCATAATTGCAGCGGTTATTCTAATGGCATGAAAATAATTTTCACAAAGGTTTATTAAAGTTATTGTTTTATTTGAACTTTCATTTTCTACTCCTTTATGTATTATTAATGTATTTCGTAATATATTCCAGCAACAATATGTTCTGATCATTTCTCGCCCAAATGTTTCAAACCAAGAAGTACAACTGCGAAATTCATGGACAAAGCATTGAATAGAACATCCAGGAAATTAACAAAACTTCATTCTAACGCAATTCCTACTGAGAATTTACCCCCCACGAATGAGAAATCTGTAGCGGAAGAAGGTTCAGTTCCAGTCGATTCTGATGAATGTACTGTGCATGCAGATGCAAATGACATTTCGACAGGTGACAGTATTAATAATGAATCTGCAGCTGAGAGTAGTAACAATGTGTCTGCAAGTTCGAGTGCTACTAATGATTCTGCAAGTGATGGCTACTTAGGATCAAGTAGCGACATCATGAATGATGTTTTCTTCATTGCCAAACTGCAATTTTACCTCGGAAGAAGAAAAAAAAGTATGCGTTAAGAAATTGTTGCAGATAAAACACGCATGATCTGAACAATTGCAGCAGCTGCAGAAAGATGTCGAAACAGAAAAACAGGGTGTCGAGGCAGAGAAAAGGAAGAACCTTGAAAATGACAAAAAGCACAGAGAGCAATGTGAAGCTTTTCTTCTGAGAATTTTTTAACTAGGGGATAGTGGAATTGTATGGAAACAAATATGTCATATTTATAAACAAAGAATGAAGTATGTCGAAAACAAATTGAATTTTGTTTGTAGAGAAAAGGAGGAGATAATACAGAAACCACAAGGTATCCTTACTCCAGGACAAATAAAAATGTTATTGCATCCTAGAAAATAAACAAGGTGGAACATCGAGGACGTCGCAAGTCCTATTTCCTTGTACACTAACGGCTCCAAGGCATACGAGTACTTGAAGAAAATTAAAAAGCTTCCTCTACCTGGATTGTCCTCCCTGAGGAGATGGATGGACACCTTCGACGTCGAAGCAGGTGTGTTACATGTCTTGGAAATCATGAAAAAAAGGAGAAAAATTGAGTGTGAGAGACAAAATAACAATTGTCAGTTTTGATGAGTTTCATCTGTCACCTCAATATTGCATTGACAGAAAAAAGGAGAAAATTTTTGGACCCCACAAAGCTTGTCAAGTTGTCATGGCGCGAGGATTACTCCAGAATTGGAGGCAAGTTCTCTATTATGACTATGACAAAGCTATGACCAATGATATCATGCTTGACATAATTACAAAGTTCCATGACAACGGATATACGGTTTTCGCCATGGTCTCCAATATGTACACAAGCAATACGGGTCTATGGAAACAACTTGGAGTTGGCACGAACAAGAAGGAAACAGCAAACGGCGATTCAACCCAAAGTAAAAAAAAAGGTTCAAGAAAAGGCACCTGAAAAAAAGTGTATTATGAACACCCATCTGATAGTGCAATCAAAGTTCATGTCTTTGCAGATGTCCCAAATTTGATAAAGTTGGCTCGAAACCATTTACTTGATTCATTCTTTTCACACAATAATGAAAAAACGGACAAAAAGTATCTGGAGCAGTTGTTGGAATTGAATAGCGAGGATTTAGAAACAGCATTCTCATTGACGTATGACCATTTAAATTGCACTGGTAACATTTACAAGACATCTGAATGACGATTGAAACCATTTAACGTTTCACATGAACTTACAAGACGAATTCCAAATTGAATATATCTTAACCCACCGTTTAAACCAAGATTTTTAAGAGATTTTTTTCTCTTTTATACGTGGAATGGGAAGAGGATACGATCATCCGACAGCTCAGGATGTCAAGTACCGTTTACGATGGTACATTTTGGGCAAGCATGCGATGGTAGCACTTTCCGATGGGTGCAATATTGAAAAAGATTTGACACAAGTAGGCCTCATCAACATTGAAGATTTGAAAAGTGAAGATGCAGAAACCGAGGTAGAAGCAAATAGTCCAGATGAGACTATTCAAGATAATGTTCAAATCGATCTGAATATAACACCTCTATTTGATGGATCGGATTATTATGTCACTGCATTGGTTGATGCTATTGTTGAAGCTGATTGCGACATCTCGCAATTACAAAGTGCCATGGATGAGCAAAAAGAACGGAGTACAAGTTTGTTTTTCTTACAAATATAATACAATAATGTAGAATAATATAATGGTGATTAAATTTCAAAAATATATTGATACATACAAATTTTGTAAAGATCCTGAGGACGATGTTGTTGAGGCCGATGTGGACATCACAAAATTAGTAGAGAAGTACACAAATGAGACACTGAATGAAGAAGAAATATCCCAATGTCTTTTTCTCGACAAAGACGTCATCGGAGACGAGTATTTGACAACTATGTCCAAAGAGTATAAAGTTTAGCCTGACGAAGACGTACAAGAGGTTTAAAATAATGAGCATAATGCAGGTCAGTCTCTGCGTAAAAGGAAATATGCAGCTATGTGCAATATTAGAATAACTATAATAATGTAAGAATATTGTGGAAAAAAAGTTTCAATTTTATTTGTAAATATAGCGGCGCAGTACGTTTAACGTGAGGCGCTTCAGCAGGTCCCTTGGTAAAAACCCCACAAACTTTTATGGTAAGATTTATATCGATCTTAGTTCAATTTAATTATAATTTCTCTCCCATATCTTGTACAATTTTTATTTCGTATTTGTAGAATTTGCTTTGAAAAATTGTACTCCAACCACTGAGGAAAATGACTGGGTAAAGGCGTTGGAGCAAACACTTGCTATGGAGCAAATATGTCAAGAAGGACTAAAATACATTGCGGGATATCTCGCTTTGCGATTTTCACATGACAATCCAACTTACCTAAGAAGCCCGAAAGGTGATTGGATATGTACGGTAACTAATGGACGTTTGAGATAACCATCACCGAAACTACTGAAAGCTGCCGAAATTATGAACGACGAATTCGAAAAGTTTCATGGCAAGACGTTCTCTAAGTATGCCAACATTTTTCAAACGCTGGCATTAAAAGCCAACGAAAAATTACAAGACCATTTGGAACTGGAGTTTCTGTTATGCTTAGCGCGCACCAGAACCTGGTGCGCGCTAACTAACATTAGGTTACGCAGACTGAACCAAAACTTGTCTGCGGAAAGAACAAAATTAAGGGAACGAAGACAAATGCAAAAATTCATTAATGCTCCTGCTCCCGTAAAAGGTTATGAGTAGACGTGCATACGTATTGTGTATATCAAGGTTGGCAGTACAGAACTGGACAACGAACATTTTTGTTGAAAATGGATTTATTGCATGAAAAATGCTTTGAAAGTCAAAAACAAATTGTAGTAAAAGGGATTCATTTGAAGTCTCATTTTCTGATGCAGTAATTTTCTTCCACGATGATTCATTATAGTAGAAGGAGATGTTTCGGGTTTCAATCGTGTGCAAAACTACGAATCTTGCCGACGTGATATGGCGATCTTAAATTTTAATTTTCTCAGGACGGGACAAATCTTTTGGGCGAAACATTTTTTATTCTAATTCAACATCCTCATATCTTGAATGACAGTTTTTCCTTTTGCATGAAATGGAGGATTAGATTTTTGATCGTTATCCAAGGCCGCTCTTTAGCAAAATTTGAAAGAAATTTTTCAGTTTCTTAAACACTAAATGTGTGGTATAATAATTTGAGTTTTGACGCCTTCAGTCTTTTGTCTTGCATCGTTAGGCCGAACATCCCAAGTGTTACTTTGTCGTAAATCTCAATATGAATTTCTCTAACAGATCGCGGTTTCTTTGTGCATTTTTAATTGACTAATTGTAAATAATTGTAGAGAACCCTAAATGCACGATTTTTATATTTAAAAACTACGTTTTCTACTCGTGCAGCTATATAGGAAAGTTATTCTAAAGTACGCCAAATGTATATTTACAACCAAGTTGCTATCAAAGTACTCATAAAAAGACGATTTTTTTAGCTTTCTGGAACCGACAAAGTAGTCCACTTGAATATTTATGAAGATTTTTTTACTTCTCTGCTATTTCAAGTTAAAACTATATTTGTTTGTTAAATATCAAAATGTTTGCAATTCAAGTCAATTACAATGGATCCACAAGGCAGTGTTCTTAATACTTTTAATTGCGAATTGTTATTTCAACATTTTCAATTATGGGAATATTTGTTTACAGGGTATTCGTAGATAGAGTCGTATAATTTATTAGACTTATTCTGTCCTTCGATATCTCAAGAGAGACTGAGGAATTTCGTATAATATGATGTTTAACATTTTACGCACTGTTATCATTTAGAAAAATCTGTTTTGTGAAGTATAACTTTCTTAACTTTCATAATTTACCTTCAATGATACCAATAAAAAATAATTGTTGTGTCACAATGAATCGACGATAATTGACCTGATGTGTTATACAATGCATTCGATTAAAAAAGAATTATGTTATTCATTTATAATTTTGAAACAAATCATTCATATAAATAAAATCATTCCTCTTTAATAAATCATATATATTCCAGAAAAGAAAATGCTTTATATGACCACGAAAACTGATACGAACTTTCAATTATTTAAATTGTGACAATGATGGTCCCTATCCGCATAGAAGGAAATTTCGTAATTGAAAAAATTGTTTTCTAAGCATGTCGTTCATGTCTTTACTCCAATATACTTTTAAAACTTCAAAAGTTCTTTAATAAATATTACATACGTAACTCTTATTCCCTAATTAATCAGGAATTATTTTTATTTTTTTGATGCTATGCACGGTAAATTATTTTGTACAGTGCAATTTTTTATTTCAACTTCTTACGATCTCATTCGTATTCCCCAGTCGGTTCAAATCCGCCGCCGAACTCCATCCAAGATGGAAGGGTAAACGGGGAAAACTAGGGGGCGGCTGATTGGTTGACTTTTTTTTACTTGCGCGTGGCGAGACCATAGTTTGTTGGATCATAGGTCTAGCCCATGATCTAAAAATACATGGTCTAGCCTCGTGCAAGTAAAAAAAACTGAACTAATAGGAAGTTCTCCCAAAACGGCAACCATATTGGACAAGAAATAGCGCTAGATTTAATTTGAGAATAATGAAGTAAACACCATGAGCGAAGATTTTCAGTAAAATATAAACTAAAAATAAAATAAAGTGAATGTAATAAATTGTAAAAGTTGTAAGTAAATAAAAAATTTGATATTTCTGCCATACATAATTTAAAAAATTGTTCAAAATATTTTTTGTAATATTTCTAATCTATACATTTTGAATAGGATGTATTTTTTACGTTTTAAAGGATACAAAGAAATGAATAAAAAATATCAATATCGTAGCCTGTATTATGGCAATATAACATTTTAATATCGGTACACATATGCATACGTATATGATCAAAAACATAACCTCTGAGGGCACTCAAAACGACATATATTTAGTTTTTACATATGAAAATATAAATATTGAACACGAATTAATACAGCATATAGTAATTTATTACAATACAAATTTTGAAAAAGTGGGAAGAAATGATCCTCGTTTACGTTTAAGAATATAAATAAATGAATGAACATATAGAGAGTGTACACGCAGGTGAGATATGAATTTCATGAAGGATATTTCAAATACTTGATAAAATTTTCGTTTCAAATTTTGTCAAAACTATTTTTGAACTTTCTACTTTGAATCGTCTTCTTCTTTCAAATTCAAACTTTCAAAGCATATTTCAACAAAAAATTACGAATTTGAGTTTTTGAAAAGCATATATTACTTTCTTTTGAAATCAGTAATTGTATAAGTAATACGTCATGAGTTATTTTCTACAAATAATTTGAGATTTAATGTTCACGTTATAGCAAAAAAAGTTCATGACTCATTTGTTTTTCATTCTGAATTTTTTCTTATTGCACTAGCCCCGTATATATGAACTTGTGATCATGTTATATACAATTTTCTACGTACAGAAAAGGCGTTTTTGAAAAAGTTTCACATTATAACTGCCATTTCACAAGGTGACATTTCTAAATAAATATATAGTGAATATATATACGCAAAACCGAAATAAACTATAAAGTTTACGCAATCTGTTAACAATAGTTATTAAGTTCGAAGGATTCTAAATCTGGTTCTGAAATACTTGTTTCTGAACTATTAAACTTGTCAACTTGGATTATATTCTAATGGAAGAAGTTTATATTTACATAAATTCTGGACTTGTGTTGCCTTCAATTTGAAATTTTGTTAATTTAAAGATTTTGAAATTAGTATACTTTTAAATGTCTAATGTTGTATAAATTGAAATGCTTGCAAATTCTTACCAATTTTCTCTTCCAGTATTTAATGTAAACTTCATTCCATTCCGAATTCAAAAAATCTCAAAAAATTGCATTGATTTCAGTTAAATCGGAGTACGATTAGACGAATTCAAAAGAAATAAGACAAATTTGATAAAATTCATAAAAATTCAATGTAAGTTCTTAAAAACTTCAAAAATATTTTTTAAAATCATTGGATTCAGTAACTTTGAAATCAATTTAGAAGAATTCGATAACATTAAAAAAACTCAAAAGAATTGCCAAAAATATTTGAAAATCTCTTAAAATATTTGAGCTTTTAAAATTCTTTCAAATCACTGAAATCCTCAGAAACGTTTTGAAATACCTTGTAATCTTATAAATTATCTTAAAACCTTATAGGCCCTATAGAATCGTTCCAATAATTCCGTAATTCTTTAAAACCCTATGAAACATTTTTTAAATCCCTTTAAATCATTAAAATCCTTCGAAACCCCCTGAAATAGTTGCAGCCCTCTGTAAATTATGCAGATATTTTTCTCCGTGATTTAAGATGCATAATTACCAGATCATAAGAAAATGGCAAATTGTAAGTTTGAATTTATGATTATAACAGTATACAAACAAGAAAATGACAAAATTAAATTTTTCTAAAAAATAGATCCATTTTTACTATTTGCAATTGAATCTATTTCTTCTTTGTAATGACAGATTCACAGTTTTGAAATTTAAACTACTACATTACATGGTAAATTATGTATCTTAAACAGTTAACGAATGTATTAACCGACTTGTTATTCTCTAATGATTTTGAAACAATTGAATTGGATTTGCTTGGAACTGAGATGCTCGCGTTGCTATGGGAAACAAGATGGATGCGGTTTTGGTAAGCGCAACTTGGGACGAAAGTGGGA
>JAUMHM010087690.1:0-10222 GCA_032362435.1 Melikaiella ostensackeni | reverse complement strand
GCCAAACGACGCGAGATAAGAAAAAAGTAGTCAAAAAAGTAGAATTTGTGCTTTTAAAAGGTCAAATAAAATTGCTGCTAAACATTTCTTCAAATAACCAATCGTAAATCATTAGGATTATTTTTTTATCATCTTTTTAACTATTTATTTGTATATATTACACGGTGAGCGCAAAAAATCTAGCACATAGCGCGAATATTATGATCAGAATGCATTCCTTAAGGCCGATAGAGCCTCCAGTAAATGAATTTCCTTTCTCATTTGAAATAAAAAATAAATTCAGTAATTTGTACATGAAGAATATATAACAGCGAGCGCGAAGCGCGAGATCATGTTTCGGAGCGGGAAGCGCGACGACCGGATCGCGCGCCCTAGGTTTAGTAGAAAATTCAACTATTTGGCTAAAAAATATTTGTTTGTTACAAATTCGTATTTTCCGAATGAAAATTCAGCTTTTTTGTTGAAAATTCGTCTTTTGGCTTAAAAATTCATCTTTTTTGGTAAAAAAATCATCTTGTTGTTTGAAAATGCAACTGTTCCATCGTAAATCAATCTGTTTTGGTTGAGGAATCAGATATTTCGTTGAAAATTCATCTGCTTGGTTAAAAATCAGCTTGTTTGTTGAAAATTCGTATTTTTTGGTTGAATTCCACTGTTTTTCATTCAAAATTGAAATCGTTTTTGGTCAAAACCTCAACTTCTTTATTAAAAATTTTTTTTTTGTTTGAAAATTCATCATTTTCGTAAAAAATTCATCTGCTCGGTTAAAAATTCAACTATTCTGTTGAAAATTCTTTCGGCTCGAAAATTCTACTGTTTTGTACAAAATTCGTTTTTTCCGCTTAAAACTTCAACACTTTAGTAGAAAATTCAACTATTTGTTTGAAAACTATTTTTCTTATTGTAAATTCATATTTTCGCGTTGGAAATTCAACTCTTTTGATGAAAGTTTGTATACTTGGATTAAAAATTCACCTATTTTTGTAGAAATTTAATATTTTTTGGTTAAAAATGCAACTGTTTGGTATAAAATTAATCTGTCTTGGTTGAGGACTCAACTATTTTGTTGACAATCATCTGTTTTGTTTAAAATCAACTTTTGTGTCCAAAAGTCATATTTTAGGGTTCAAAATTCGAGTCTTTTGTTGAAAATCAAACTATTTTGTTGAAAAAAAATTTATTGTTGGAAATTCATATTTTCAGGTTTAAATTCAAATTTTTTTAAAAGATTCGTCTTTTTGGCTTGAAATTTTACTAAATTGGTAGAAAATTCAATTATATGGTTGGAAATTAACTTTTTTGTTGAAAATTTTACTATTTTGTTGAAAATTCTACTTTTTTTAAATTCTACTTTTTTTAAATTCTTCTTTTTGTCTTGAAAATTAAACAATTTGGTTGAATTTTTTCTTCTTTCTTGACCGAAAAGTCTTTTTGGTCGAGGATTCAACTATTTTGTTGAAAATTCAGGTATTTGATCGAAAATTCACTTTCTTGGTTGAAATTCACTTTCTTGATGGAAATTCATATTTCCGGGTTAAAAATTGTACAGCTCGGTAGAAATATAAACTATTTGGTTGAAAATTCATCTTTTTGGAAGAAAATTTAACTATTTTGTTGGAAATTCGTTTTTTCTTCTTAAAAATTAATTTTTTTACCTCAAAATTGAACTGTTTCATTTTTGGTTGAAAATTTGTCTCTATTAATTGAAAAATCAACTATGCGGCTGGAAGTTTATGCGTTTTGTTAGAAATTAATCTTTTTTGGTGACAAAATGATCTTTTTGTTTGAAAAGGTAACTATTTGGTTGATGATTAATCTTTTTCAGTTGAGGATTTAACTATTTTGCTAAGAATTCGTCTTTCCTGGTTCAATTCAATTATTTTTAATTTTTAATTTGAATTTTTTTGGTTGAAATATCAACTATTACATTTTTTGTTGAGAATTTCTCTTTTTTATATTCTCATCAGAGGAGGTATTAGATTTCTATAAAATCTGACCCCCCCCCCCCCCCCTTCCCCAGTTTTTGTCAAATGTCCACGTTTTGAGACCCCCTGAACCCGAAAAACAAGTTCTCACGACAACAAAATCATTTTTTAACTTGCAAAAAATAAATTTTATGGAATTAGAGTCAATAAAAATCAATGCATATGCACTAAAAGAGACGAGCGGTGACCTTGACACAATCACGCAGTACCGTAGCGACAAAGCAGGCAGCTCGAACACTTGCGTACATATTTCGCATTAATTTTTAAATGCACGCGAAAAATCCTCTTTTTATTAATCAGTCTTCATTATTAGAAAAAGGTCCATCCTTTATGAAAACAAGAATCTACATTTATACAAAATACTAGATTAATACAAAAAATAAAAAATATTTTGTATTCCTACTGGAAATGAAAAAACCACCGGATTTAAAAAAAAAAGCGGAACATGAAATTTTACAATGAGGCATTAAGTTAGCACTAAATGAGCCCTTATTTCTCTGCGTGTTATGAATTTATTTTTACAATAAGTCAGGTCGGCTTAACGGATCTTAAATAGTCGTATACATACACATGCTTTTAACGTTGGTAAACTTGAATGATTCTAAACTTATCTTTTCTTATGCAAAATGTCTGGTTTTTTTCCCAAGGCCAATTTTAAAATTAACACTAATTGAAAAATGTCTATAAATTTTTTTTTCAAAATTATTTCGAGTATTTTGTCATGAAAAGTTTTGTTGCAACATTCCACAGACTGCTTCACAATTTTGTAATTATGGATTTGTAATCAATAATTATGTAATTATAATGTTAATTGATGTGAGAATTTGAAATCGTGTAATTTCAAAGTTTTGCAATTGAAATCCTAAAAGAATGAGCGTCATTGTAGCCTGTTTTTAGTATTAGAATAAGACAACCATTTTTCTTATGAGGAAATATAAACTCAAAGTCTGAACGAAAAAGCAATTATTATTCTCCGATTCTGGGTCAAAGCCCTCTGAGACTCTCCTAGTTTTGAGAGTTTTATTTATGAAATGATTCATGTTGAAATAGGTAAAATAAAACTTTACATATATGCGATGTGAAGGTTCACAACAACATACATAAAAATTACAAACAAAATCGAACACTGCCTTTAAACGTTAGTAAACGTTATAAATGTTTAGTTGACATTTATTAGTAAATATTAAAATAAAATCTATGTCACCATTACATTGAATTATTGAATAATTTGTTGATATCTATAAATTTAAAAATTTATTTATGACACTATACATGTATACGATCCTGGGAATGATGAGATTCTAGTAACTCAAGCTTTAGCAGACACGTCGATGTATTCCTAATATACAAATGATACACATTAATATGAAACATTTGAGGTAGCGCTTGACATCATAACAAATTTCACTTTAGAATCTTATTATGAACTTTGATGAATGATATAAGAAGGAAAAAAATTTGGAGAAGGAAGTTTTTATCGACATTTTATATACCACGTTTTATTTTCTGTGAGGTACATACATACGTACATACACAAACGAAAAGTTCGTTGAATATTGTTTTTACGATCTTTACCATAATTATGTAAAATTTTATTTTATTTCTGTCATTTTACAATGAAGTTTCATGATTTAATACGGGAGGTATACTAACTATTACTTATCAAAAAATTTCATATACGACTTCGAAAGTTTGCAATACTGGTCTATATTCTTTAAAACTAATCAATTATAATCATGTATAAGATCTTTGAATACTATAATAATGTCCTTATGTACTGAAATTACTTTAAAAGTCGTGTAAAGCTTTACCAACAAATTTTCTCTAAGTATAAATTAATTCAGGACTCTATAACTATATAGTAACTAAAAAGCAGGTTATAAAGATGCAAGTCGGGGCAAATATAAAAGTTTAATAAAATAACGCGATGGTGTAACGTTTTTAACTCTGATGGAACAACAAGAAGGCTATATTGCGAGATTTCAGATATGACGCAGCCTTCTGATTGTTTAAATAAAGTTGAGGAAAATAAGATTTTTCCTACGAATAACCTTGGTGTCGAGGACAGACTCCCTTCCCTTTTCGAGATCCGCTAATCGAAGATAAAACAATCTACTTATCTTGAAATTGAGCCCACCGAAACACTGAGGAATCACACCTATAAAAGGCAACAGCACGCACCCGAAGAATCGTCAAGAAAAGTTCACTAATTGATTAGTTATCAAAATCGCTGAAGAATTAGTCAATTTTTCAGTTCTCTATCGTTGTCTCCATCCAGACAAAATAAAGAACGTCATTCTACTCTTTACCTGCTTGGTTTTTCTTGATTTCATAAGTAAGTGTGATGTAATATAATAATAATATTAATAACAAATAAGTAGCACCGTTGTAGAAAAATGTATTTTTAGAAATCATTTTTTATCAGAAAAAACGTGAGATTCTTCATTTCAAAACTGGAAAAAATTGCACGAGCTATTGAAAAAACAATTGTCAACTATTTTTATCAGCCAGTTGATAAACGTATCGTTCTATTATTTTTTAATGCTGTCAAATTCAACTGGCGCAGAATGAATTTTATCTTTGATTGTATAAATGTATGTATAAAATGTATAAATGTATAAATGTAATGTAATGTATGTAGAAAAGTTGTGATGTCCCATCAGGATAACGTATGAGTTTTTAAAAACTATTTGGATATCACTTTTAGACAACATAGAAGGATTGAATGTTGTTCAATTTTGAACATTAACTTTTTTTAAATACGTGTCTCATTAACGTAAACCTAAGAAAATTACGCGACATATGCCTATAAAAAAAGGATTTCGTAGCTTTTCTACCCACCACTACTTATTCTACGGGGAAAAAGTACGACAGACGGATGGACACCTGACCGAAACTATGAGGATTTCTGTCCGGGGCTACGAAACCCTAAAACTGAACCTTTCGTTCATATTTCGAAAAATTCTGAACCGATTAAAAATTATTTTGTCGTAAATATGGTTTTATAATATTATTTTATAAGAAAAAGTGAGCACATAAAAAATTAGCGACATTTTTCGTAACTATAGAAAGAAGTTTCTTAATTTTTCAAAATTGAAAAACTTTCAACCACTCTGTGATGGCTATAGGTAACATCCCTTTTTTTTTAATCACAGGTAATCCTGGTGGGAGATCATACCTTTTTCTGTACCCCCCAAATTTTTTTTTTCAAGATTTCCTATCCCGTCGGCTTGTTTTCAGTGAAATTTACGTATATGTTTGTTATCTCCCCTTCCTTATCTTACACTACTAAGCTGACTGAGCTATCAAAAATTAGCCCTGACTTTGAACGGTGATAACGCCGTCTAGAATATAGATAAAAATATGTTTTAGGACCCGCCGAAAGGCTTACTAGATTCTGCATTAAATGAGCCCTAGACAAAGTAATTTGGCCTAATGAGTACTGATGTATCACTCCATTTCATAAATTCATTTTCCTAGCTCCTGCCAGGAGTTGTGAAATACAAAATTACTTAATCCGAATTTTATTTTTGTCTTTCTCACGTGATAATTCAAAACCCATAGGGACAAATTACTTCAAACAAAAGTCATTTAACGCAGAATTCAATAAGCTTTCCGAATTCATGAAAAAATATTTCTATCCATATTCTGGACGTACTATCACCAATCAAAGTCAAGGTTATTTTTAATAGCTCAGCCGGTTAGTGGTCCGATACTATCAGTGGGTAGTGTAATTACTAACAGCTATTTTCACAGTGTATAGAAAAACTTCATTAATCTCTATTTTTTTCTTATAAAAATAATTGCAATGAAAGGACGTGGACGAGGACATGCAGAAGCTCCACCTTCACCTGGGACTTTTCCTTCAAGTTCCCAAACCTCTTTTTAACTACAAATGGAAGATGGCCCAGTTTATGTAGGAATTCTGGATCGGCATGGCATTGCAGTTCCAGCATGGGATCCAAACCACACAGTTGAACCAAATGATCCAGCAGAGCGTGCTTTTGTAAGAACGTTCAGTCGCGATATGTGGATTTCAAATGTTGGACCTTTACAACGTCCTATTAATATGAATGATGTACTTCCTGCAAAACATCGATGTTTTATAATGTACAACAATGTCAATTTTTTAGTAGCAGATCTTAAGCCTTTCGATACACTCGAAAAAGTGATGACTACTACCATGCAAATTATGGTTCGAATGACAACTGAAAATAACCGTCGTTATGTAGGAGGGTTCGAGCATTTTTCTTGGAATCCTCAAGATCGTCGTCCTAGCTTCCTCATCTAAAAATATGGATTTTCTATCTCTAATATGTTACCGTATATTAAAGAAAAAAAGTCCATATTTTTAGATGAAGAAGGTAGGACGACGATCCTGAGGATTCCGAGGAAAATGCTCGAACCCTCCTGCATGACGACGGTTATTTTCACCAAGCATTCGTACCATAATTTGCATGGTACTAGTAATCACATCTTCGAGGACATCGAAAATGTGAATATGAAAATCAGATATGTATGCAACATTCTTAAATAAAAACATTATTGTCTGAAAATTAATCTTACTCTTTTTATTTCCATCTATTCTAGGAACTATATTTCTTATCATTTACGTTTATGTCTAATGTCGTATCTGATCCAGATCTGACGTTTTTTCAGACTGTCCATTCTGACAGTGGCAGTATTGTTCAATAAACGAAACCAATTTGTTGAAAACTGGCAACATTATGCGTTTTTTGTTTAAATTTGTCTGAAATGGGCTGGAATTTCATTTTTTCACAAGCACTACAACCTGCCTCTTTGTATAATGACTAAACACGTGCAATATTTGATTAGGCCTTTGCGTCAATGTCAGTGCATGAGTCAGAAGTCTGGAGATGTTGAATTTAATTTTTATTACTTTTTTCTTACGCAAAACATAATTTATTGCCTCCACCAATGTCATATCTTGAGGACGAACAAATTTTAAATTTAATCAAGTCTGAACATTTTCTGAGTGATGAATGATGGTGTCTACCCCACAGATGATTTCAAATTCCCGGTCATTTCGCGGTTTTCTGCCAATAAGTTTTTCATTTTTCGCGGTCAATTAGTCATTTCGTTATTTACAAACTGACAAAAGCGCAATAGTTTATGTTAATGTCTAATACTCGCTTCATGGCTAATCTAACTATCGTAACCCAATTCAGCCAAATAATGTGGATATCTATTTTAAGGGTTTCGTAGGCTGGAGGGACGAAATTTAACATGGATGTTGACTAGTCGTAGCTTTCTTTTTATCAGTGGTTAAAAACTAAGAAAAATGAAGAAATTTGAAAATTTGGCTTTTTAGACCCCTATGCCGGAAACTTTTCTCTCAGACCGATTTTCCTCGTAGACGGCTCAAATTGAAAATCTTGGCATGTGGAATTGCGAAGAAAAATAAAATTTCCCATGTTATATTCTTCTCTTCTTTATATCAGTGGTTAAAAAATAAGAAAATGAGGAAAATTGGTTTTTCATGATTTGGAATGACTCTCGAATTCTGTAGCCTACAAAACTCTTCTTTGAGGATGCTTGTCGACCTCTTTTGGCTTGACTTTTTAGTATTAAAAAATTTCATGATTTCTGAATTAAAATTTTTTTCCTCTCAACAGATTGAAAGATATCTTAATTCTGGATGAAATGATATCAGAATAAAGTAATTTTGTTATTTTTCAAGATTTTACTGAAGGAGTAATTACAATTGTAATGTTTTCTTAAGTTTTAAATAAAACCCCAATTATTAAACATTTTTCAATGTTCTTGTGCTCATTTAAAGAGTAAATTTCTGAATAATCATGTATATGAAATAATTGATAACGAATTTTCTACAAAAATTCTTAAAAAGATGCATTAATATCATTTTTATTATTATTTTCCTACAAATGAGATCACTTCAAATCTATCCAAACTTTTTATTCCAACTTCAACTTGTTGCACAGTGTTAAAATAGATTGAAGAATTATGCTGACAAGTTTCTGCGATTCTTTAGAAGTTTACCTTCATAATCAGCCCAAGAACATAGAAAAATGTTTATAATTCTTGTTTTTATTTGAAATTTGAAAGAACATTACAATTATATAATTATATATCATACGAATTGTTCAATATTCAAATGACAGAACTTATTCATATTACGTAATCGAAGAATTTTTCTCTCTTTTACTTAATCAGAAAATCCATAAAAACCGTCAGAAGATATGATCGTTAATAGCAAGCAAAGAGCTTTATGAAGAGTGTGTCGAGTATGAATATAGTCTTAGGAACACTTATTGTATGTATAAAACAGCCCAGATACAAAAAAAGGCTATTAATCTAAGACTAACTTTTGAGAGCATAATGAGCAGACTCAAAAAAAGCGCTGAACTCGAATCATGTAATTTATAAATTTACCAGAAATGAACCCGTATTTCTCAGACAATTTCAAATCAAAAACGTTCGAAATTAAACAATTTTGACTTAAAAATGTTCCAAAGTGAATAATGTAAAATGAAAACTATCGTAATAAGACAATTTCAAATTCAACTGTAATTCAAATTCACCTGTTTAAAATAGTGTGACAATATTTGAAAAGAACTTTAAGAATCAACAATCCCATTTTTATTCTGTCGGCTTTGAATTTGTTTGATTAGAACACGTGCCCATGTAACACAATTATTATCTCCTACGGATCAGCAAATAAAAACTGCGGCAGACGGTTGAAACCTCTAGAAATGTGAAAAAATCGACATCATTGAAAATATTAAAATTACGTAGACAATTTTATTCAAATTATTTTTCTAACACGCGGAACCTAAGCCGTATAAATATTCTTCGGTTATACATTTTCCCAATGTTCCATAGAAAATCGCAATTATTTACATAACTTTGCAAAAATGATTTGCCTTGAATAAGCATAACCTTGATTGAGTATGAACTTGAGTGCCTGAAGAAGTTTATTTGATTTTATAGCTTTTTTTCTTACGCAAAGGATACTTTACTGCCTCTCTAACCTATGTAGTATGCAGCTCTCTAAATCAAAATTTGTAAAATTTAACTAGTTACTAGTGAAATTTTTCTAATTCAATTCAAAAGCGAAAAGTGAATCACTAAAGATAAGTCGAAAAATACTTATTAGATAAGTCGAAATGTTTCCCAATTTAATAGTGGAAAACGAATAGGGGGCCGTCCATATATCATATTTAATGAAAACAGGGACGTTTTTGGTATACATAAAAAAGAAAGTCAAAAGTAGTAGTGACTAGGCTGACAATTCCGTTTTTCTCGAACTATAAACAAAACTTTGTGAAAATATTCTCAGTTTTTCATGTTTTGGTGAAAAGAGGTCGCTGAAATAAAGATTTTAAGGAGGAATATGGCCCAGTCACCTCGGTCCCCCTCATGGACAATCGTAGAATTTTTCCATGCCCCCCCCCCTGTGACGCCGGATGAATTTCATCTTTAATTGGATAAAAGTACTGCAGTGTTTCTATCAATACAAGATGTGGGGTAAGGAGGAGGGAAAAATTTTATTTTTTGAAACTGTGTTTGAAGTATGTATGTATGTAGTATGTATGTATGTATGTATGTATATATGTATGTATGTATTATGTATGTATGTATGTATGTATGTACGTATGAAGAAGTGGGAATATTTCACGTTCGAAAAAAATTATAACATGTGCGTTTATGGCACTCGCCAACTTCAGATGCATTTTTCTCGAAAAGCGGTTTTTCGAAGTTCCAACCTTAAAAATGCCTCGGCGACTCGTTTTTCAACCTAAATCGTTCGTCTTGGACTCAAATTGCGGGAAATTTATCTGGTCATATAATCCTTTACGTAATTCCATACCGGTTATAAGGGCCCATTTCAGGCGGATGCCCTCATATAAGGATTGGTGCATACTTGTTCGTATTATTTTTGTAAATAGGACTATGGTGAAGCTTGTACTTTTTACACTCTTGCAAATTAAAAATTTTCCATGCTCGGAGTTTTGAAACACTTTTGTCTTTTGCCCTTAGTTTTTACTGCAAAAGATGTGGATTTGAGTTCATTATCAGTAAATCTTTGTAGTTGTTGAGAAAAAGTGCTACATGGAACCTAGAATCTAGATCATTATTCTTTGCAGTTGAAATTGTTGTAATAATTTCATAATGAGTTGGCTATACAAGGGAAACATTAATAACTAAAATTCTAAATATCTTGGCCCTGATAATAACAGACGAAAGGCGCTATC
>JAUMHM010087689.1:0-10223 GCA_032362435.1 Melikaiella ostensackeni | reverse complement strand
TATCTATCTATCTATCTATCTATCTATCTATCTATCTATCTATCTATCTATCTATCTATCTATCTATCTATCTATCTGCTTCTCTTTGTATCATTCTATCTCTCTTACAGCAACTGTTGCTGAGGCTATTGTTATTTTTAGTGGAATCAAGTTCTGACAGGTATGAATTACCCCGAGCCCACTCCTACTTCTGTCACGGCTGTTTCTTCACAATCATCTCTTTCCTCCTCCTCCCTCTCACTCTTCCACTATTTTATATTTTTTCACCAGCACCATTTTCAGATTTTATTCTTGAAAAGCAGTTCTTTCTCAGAGGTCTTACAAAGGGACTTTGCGTACTGCTACGCGAGTAATTGTGAAGGGGGGGCTGATTTTGTAGATTATGTATAGGCCATCAAAATCTTGCAGCCGTTTTTTCAGCGGGCCTGCGTTAAGGGACGACAGGGTCGAGAAGAACTCGCCGCGCGGAGCTCCCGAGCGTGATTTAGCCAAAAGCACTCTCTGACAGGAGTCGCGGCGAGTTCTTTTCGACCCTGTCGCGCCTTAACGCAGGCCCGCTGGGAAAAACGACTGCAGGGATTTTGTTGGCCTATGTATAATCTAAAAAATCAGCCCCCCCTTAACAATTAACCCGGGTGACGTGGATTTTTTATATTTCTTCTAGAACAAAAATGAAACGAAAAAATGCTTATTTATTCATTGTTTATTATTCTAGAAACCATCTGAGTTAAGAAATGGCGAGAGCCACTCATGTGAATTATTCATCACTGGAAATACATCTTCTTCAGCCTTATTTAAATCAATTACATTAAGGATTGCGTGCATTTCTAAATCGCCTTCATCAACCCATTCTCTGACTGGTTCCAGAATATCTAGTTTGCACAATAATTCTGTTTTTTTCGAGATTACCCATTTACACATGCGTTTTTTATAAACACTTCAGTATAAAAGCACGTGGCTCGGACTCAAACCCCCTTCCCCTCCAAATATGTAGACCACCATGGCCTTTCGTCGAATCCCCCTTCCCCCAAGACACCACGTGGTTCAAGCAAGCCCTCTTATCACTTCTGACAAATCAGCAGAATTTCGAGTAGTGACACCACTAGAACCCATTACTTGGTCGGTAATGTAGATCCCTGATATATCGACTGAGCTTAGGCCCATGTCAGGAATCTGCATTGTCGACTGAGGGTAATCCCTAATGTCGGTGACTTAGCATGGAACAGAACCTTGCTCTTTCGGTAAGTTGCGTGACAGCCGTTTTGCTATACTACTCACGATCGTGTGTAATAGAATATTTTATATCACAACGCGATCTTAAGTGCGATTCGAGGGTCTCATAACTTTCTCTGAACGACTGTCGTCAACTGCTCATCTGTCATGTAGTGTGTAGACATAGCCGTGGTGCGGCGATACTGTGAATCGCTTAGCGTCCGATAAAGTACGCTACAAATGTTCGTTAGCCAGTCAGATCACAATACCCCATTACTTTATAAGCCTAGTACTCTAAGTAAACTGTTTTGAGGCCTAGGTCTATGAATACTGTTTTAGGGATCGCTTGCAGGCGCTAAAATCGCATTTATGATGGAGATGGGTTGAAATAGTACGAGTATATTGCGTGACGAGGGTCGAAAGGCAACGATTTCACGAGTGAGAAGTTAGCTGTCCGAGCGAAGTGAGGACAGATATCGCATTCGTAGAATCGTTGACTCGACTCTCATCGTGCATACAATTTTTCATCATACCGATAATCAAAATTCGACTTGAGCTGTCTAGATAGAAAAACCCGCCATTTATATTGATCTGTCACTTTCTTGTCTAGGATAGAAAAGTCGATTTTCGACCCGCTCCACAGATGTCGAAAGTCGAATTTTCGATTGAGGTATGATGAAAAAATTATATCGTTCATGATCTGCCACGGACTTTTAATGTATTTTGAAGAATGTTCAAATCTCAGATTATTCGCTGTATTTTCGAAACAAGTGAACTAGTGGAAAACTGTTTTTTTTTTCAATTTTAAGACAACTCATGATACACAATTTTTAAATATAACATTTTCACCTTATCTTTCTCCTCTTTTATTCTTTATCAAAATTATTTCTTCTTGCTTCGTATATTATCATTCGAACATTTCAAACGACTGTCAGAATGGCAGGTTTTAAATTCTCAAGAAACTGCGAACTACACACATTTGAATTTTTGATTTCGTCACACACCGACTGCTATTCCAGCGACAGTTTTCTAAAAATTGATAGAAATATTGAGGTATATGGAATTTTTTCGTCGGCACTTATAAGTGCATTCATATCATTGAAAATAAGATAACTATCATGTACACTCGAACTCTCATATAATCCCACTCAGCTTAGGGATTCCTAGACCTGCTGGCCGACTGCTGGCCCCCACAGTTTCTCAGCTCGCGAGGCGAGAGACGGTGTTCAACGAAGCGTGAAATACCAGCAGCCTATAGATAAAGGCGCAGTGAGGGGGAACCGACGTTCGTACTCACGTTCGGAGATTGCGTAATATTAGGAAATGATTCACACGTCCCTGACTGTTGACGTTTCGAAGGTACTGCTTTCGTCTCAAGGCCAGTGCGAAGCAACTCCCGAAACGTTCCTCATATTGGAGTTCGAGTGTATTGTATTAATTTAAACTAATTTTGCAGGAAGTCTTGCCCGTTACACCAGCGGCATTTTATTTGTACGAACGTTAAACAAAAACCGTTTTTCAAACCTTTTTGGCGGTGTCGAAGTAAAAAATGTTACATCCGTGCAAAATTTCAGGCTGTTGACTATTTCGAACAGTAAATACCAAATCCGTTCTACTGTGCATCTTGCATTAAGCAACTTACCACCGTCAACCCGAATGCTGTCATCCTCAGCGATGGTATCAGGGGGAACCCGTCACCCGACAATCTTCGGGTAGCGACTAGCACTTCAATATTTTGTTTGCGGAGCCAGAAATCCCGGGCGATGGAGTCGCCACTAGACACTACACGTCTCGTGGCACGCATACCCTTATACCCTTATGCACTTTAATTTTTCATTTCGCCCACTTCCAAACCCATTTGATCCATAATCTTCTCCAGGGACATGAATTAGGTCGCATTCAAAATAATTATCATTTTCTATCACTTCCTAATTTATTGCACTTAATCTAACCTTTTTTATTGCATACGTTCATTTTCCGTGCAAACCGTTTGTTATTATTCCACCTTTTCTCACAGTTCCTCATGACAGGTATCATTCATGTGTTCTTTTCAATTTTTTCTCAGGTGAGCTCGGTTTTAATTTTCTATCATCAGCCATGGACCAAGTCGAGTGCCTGATAAGTGTAATATGGTACAATTTTAGAAAAATGTTTGAAACCTGTTACAAGGACTTTATATTGGAATAGAATTTAGCTCTGTCTCCATGGGATTTCATTCGCCTACTTCCTCATGGTCTAGGAAGTTTCTCACAATACGACAGGTTTTTAGCAAAACCATTTTTTACATATTGCGCATACATTGCCTGTACCTAAAATCACAATAGGATGAAAAGATGCATTTTTCACATTTCCCTATATTGTCTGTACATCATGCCATAGCTCGCTATGCTCATGGATCTTTGTTTTATAGGTTGCCTGCAAAGTCTGGTTGAATGGACAAGCAATGTTAGTGAAGAAGACTTTTCCCACTTTTTTCTCACACAGCACGATGTCAGATTGATTGGCTCATCGTCAGATTGAATGATTCATCTGAAAAAATAAATTCCAGTGTAAGATGTAGTCCTCGTTTTCTGAAACGGGCACTGGAATGTACCTATAGGAAGACATCCATTCTGTTACGATATTATCAGCATAAATTCATAAAAACAGCTTTACATACGAAGAACACGCACAAGGAAATTAAAGACACTCCAACTTCATGTAGATCAACTGAAAGCAAGTGAAAGTGTTTAACCTATGGGACCTCTCTGTTCATTCGGGCTTTCAGAGCTCTCATTCATAAATGAGATGGCAAAAGATTCTGAAATTTTCATAAAACCTCTGTGTTGTATCCTTCTATGTCTTCTTAGTTTTAAAAAAAATGGTAAAAGTTCAGCAGCTAAGGTAAACTATGTGGCATTTTCGATTCCCTTTGATATGACTTACGTGTATAAGGTGCAAATATCAATTTCAGTTATTTCAACTTGAAAATAGTCAACCTCTTTCTAATTGCACAGACCACTAAATAGCATTTCAATAAATCCATATTGCTAATTTGAAAAAATTCTGAAGAAAACGACTTCATTCTAATAATACCTTAAGAGTCTCAGGTTGAGGGCAAGTTGTTGATGTATAATGCCCGCTACATCATTATGTTCATGCGTGTACTCTCTTTCTCCGAGCCATTACGCCATAAACGATGTGCTTGATGGATTTGCTGGTATCTCTACACAATCGACACTTTTTAACCTGATCACGAAACTCTCCGTTTCTGAAAACATTAGGCCCTTTTTCAGCCAAATGTTGGATGCCTCTCTGTTCACTTTATATTGTTCTGTAGTTTTAGGGTGCTTGCCGTGGATAGCGTTTTGTCTCCATTGCGTCCCTCATTCCTCCATGGTTCCTGCTCTGATTTACTTGGCCTCCTCTGAGGAGAAGATCAAGGCCATGTAGTTGTGATCTGCATTACAGATGGCATTGTGAAGCGCAACATATCGCTTGCTGTTGAAATAGTCTAAAAACTGTGTAACTCGTGATTCACACACTAAAAAAATGGTTGGTTGGATCAACTAATAAAATAGTAGAGCCAACTACTACTACTCTTCTTGTTGTAGCAACAACTTCCAATGGTAGATAACTATTTTCGGGTAGTTGTACTTACTACTTCAAGTCGTAAGTCTTACTATCACATTGGTAGGCATAACAATTAAGTTAGAAGTTCAGAGTACTTGAAGTAGTAATCCTAACTATGAAAGTTAGTATAGTTTCTACTCCTGAAAGGTAAATACATCATTCATCAAAAATCAATTTCCTTTCAATGAAAGTATAAAAACTTGTATAATTCCTATCAAATCAAGAAACTCAAATGTACATATGTAAAAATATTTAATTATAGCTACATGCGGAACTTTCTCGACTTCACCTAAGTAACCTAGTCTCGTTCTATCCATAAAGTGTGTACGTTCACATGAATACTCGAAAATTCGCAGTAAATTTTTTTTTGGATTCCACATGGATTTAATTTTAATTGCTTCTACTTATTTTCACCTCGATAAATCCTCGGTATGACAAGGTTATATTGCTTAGTAAAAATCGTTAAACCTTCATGTCTAACGAATTAACTATTTTTCACTTACCTTGGAGCTTTTCAGAGTAATCTTCTGATCTCCAAGGTTCCAGCAGATTCTAAAGTACCAGTATATCAAAACTTGTAACCCTTACTACTTTTATTTTTCGGGCTTACAGTTTATATTATTACTAATATGAACTACGTAGGGATGTTAACTGCGACTTGTTCCCGCACGAAACTATAGTAGTTAGTTAGTTTTTCCATCGAAGTAGTTGTTGCAGTTAATACCATTTCCACGCGGAAGTTTTCGCTTATTCTCTGATTTCATTGGTCGAGTTGAGACAACTCTCTAGGACCAATCTGAGTCTTGTAGTTGTTGATTAGGTGTCCTAATAGTGCGTGTAAAATATGTAGATCGTTTGTGATGTACATCTTTGGGGCCGTACTTAAATTACGTAACGCATTTTAGGCCCTCTCTAAGACCCCCCCTTCCCCTGTAACAAGCCATGAAAATTTTTTTTACTTCTTCCCCCCCCCCTTACTGTACTTAATTTTTGGTTTCAAGAAATAACAAGATATGGGACTTGAAATTAATGGAAATTTTTAGTATTTGAATGTATCATGCTTTGCAGGTAAAGACTTTTACATTTGAATATTCATAAATGTATAATTAATATTTACAAGATATGTATATAAACTTCGAAACAGAAACACTTCAACTATTTTTCCTTAAAAATATTTCTATAGCGAATAATATTGATAAGTCTTTAAGTAAATTAAATTTGTAAGTCCGATCCATCCATGTCTTCTGTCCATGTGCTATGTAACCAATCGTTCAAGGACGAAATGATTGGCACTGAACCTTTGTGGTTCAGCGTTGACTGCTCTTTAATTTTTTGCTATCGTCATCGAGACTTTTAATATCAATCCATTTCACTTTCTCAGTGAATGGACCTTCAAAAAGACACAGGACTTCTCTTTCCCGTTGGGCAATTATGCGTCGGGGTCGAATTATCGAAGTCTCGAGCGGTGCCCCAGGAACGTGCATGGCCTTTCGATGCTTAAAAGCTCCTTTCTTGGATGAAGCGAAAAGCCACAGAATTTACACACTCTACCGGTAAGATCCTTCAGGATTGAGGGGCCGTAAAAATCATGAGGCAAGACTGGGATTTGCCCTTGTTCTGCTTTCATATTTAATGCTAAACGCAACAGAAAAGGAGCGAATTTTGCTTCTGCCTGATTTTCAGATGGTGGTTTTATCAAACCTAATGGAGTTTGCTTCAATGGATATGGGAGCGACATGTATCCTCTCAAAAGCATTGATTTTAGGTTACTTCTGAACTCAAGGCAGCAGTGAGTTTTTCTGCATTTTATAATCTGTGAAAAAATTATTTATTTCAGTCTTTAATGCATGTATATTATTGTACTTGTTGAATTTCCGATCTTTGTTTGTTATAATTTGAGTTATTGTACACTTTCATACCTGTAAGCAATACTGACTCTCAAAAACATGCCGGTAGTATCAATCAGAACTGGGAAGCTCTGGGATTTCCATTTATCCAACTGATAAAGAGATATATTCCGCAGTCACGGAATATCCGTCAATTTCCAATTGACTTCATATCTCATATACGAGTAGAACGCTTCCTGCGTATTTGAAATTTCGTATTCCTAGATCTTCATCGATAATCACACCTTGGTCATTCAAATGCGTTCCAAAGTGATCGTGAGAAATAACAAGGCCAGAAAGCTCTCTACTCACAGGAGCCATCCTTCGTTCTACACGATTGAAGGCACTTCGCCCTGGTGCATTCGTGAATATAAAAAGAGCATTCAAATTCAAATATTTAAAATGCTTGATCCCGTAAGTGATAACTTTCTCGTATCTGAAAGTTTTTTGATATTAGATAGTGGTAGAGATTGACGTTTTGTGATGAAGATCTGTTTCTTCATCGTGACCTTTGTATTATCGTCAAGTGCTACAATCGTATCTAGGATTTCCGCCTGGTCGGCCATCTACTGACAACATCCAGACAGGCTTTGGCAACCCTTTGCTATTTTTTGTGATAGACTCAGAACTTTTAAGCTCCAGAAGTCGTTGGAGATCGATAGCGTGTGTCGAAGCAGTTGAGGAGCCGTGCTTTCCACTTTTTACGGCGATATATGTGGGTCCTGAGCACGAAACATCTTCCACGTCTCCTGACCATCTTCTTCGAATTTGATTCCAGTATATCCCGACGGTATTAACTTGTGTCCACCAGCGACGACCCAGTCATGGTCCGGTAACCTCACTCGGTACTTCAAGTGCATAAGAAACGGAGCTTGAGCTTTAGCTGCCTTTTTTCCTATGGGTACCTGTGCTTTATCTTCTTGTGAGGTAAGAGCAACCTCTTGAGAAATAAAAACATGTATTTTGAGATAAACATGCAATTATAGGAAAGTACAGTAGTATTTGTTAGTTCACTGAACACATAGGTACCTGATCGGGGCCAAGAATTGAACCCAAAGTCTCTAAACTTTTTATCGTAGCCATGCAAAAGTTTTGATCGACGTGGCTTTTGTGCAAATCAGCTTCAGGTCGAGAAAGCTTGACAGGGACCGTCATTACGTGCCGCTTTCCTTCAAAAGAATGAGAGTTTCTAGGCAACAAACAAAAATGAGTGGCAGTTCGCGACAAGTTGAAGCCCACTTCCAACAGTTGTTCTCGCAATCGATCTAGAGTTTTACATACTCAGATCGTTTCTGAATGGCGTCGAATATGTGCAAATGCCCCATGAGATGCAATATCTACAATTGCTCTTAGAAGTTCAAGCTGATCGGTCTCTACCCTGAGACGTCCTGGTTTGCCTCTAATTTTTAGTTCGTGAACCGCACTTTCGCCTTCACTACAAATTTCTTTCAAACGAGTACTTCGTTCCTTTCTGAAGCTCCGCTGTCTTTCTGCATTTTGCTTCAGAATTCGTGCTTTTCTAGTTTAGGGTCTAAAATGACGATTTTCAGATTTTTGTGGGGGATGATACTATGACTCACACGGAATTTATCGGCATCATACTTATGTCTCAGATGCAACCGGAAGTGGGTGTATTTTCAGTTTCAAAGAAAGAGAAAAGGGCCTTAATGGCCGGTCGTCATAAAAAGTGCAGCATCTGTTATTCAGCGGTGTGTTTTGGGTTGTTCTGCCCCTGAAACACATCAGCTGATGTTTTGGAACAATTTGGATGCCAGTTGCAGTTACTAAATATTTGTTTTAATTGTTCCTTTTAATTATTCGTTTTAATGCACCATTTTTATATATATTGATGTTGATCTATCTCAAATTTTAAGGATGTTAATTGTTTATAAAACTTATAATTTCAGTTAAACAGAAAATATTATTGTTGACTAAATTAAAATGGTCTCTTTGGCAGTTAATGCCTTTGTGTTTGTTCTACACCTCTCGGGCCAGATTTGGGCCGGCGCGGCGGTCGAATATAGTGATGTAACACTTTTTCATTCATGTTACATTATAAATTGTTCAATTAATGTTTTATATTTCACAAATAAATTAAATTCCTTGTGACAGATGTGCAGGTTGAGCGATATCAATTAGCCGGAGAATACAAGCTAGAGATCATGAATATATTCAGTGACCCATATACATGTACACTAAAAGTCTCTAATAAGTATGTCTGCGATATGACTTCCGAGAATTTCGTTCCAGGACCAGGGGGCGAAGGTGTACAGACAGCGCGGTACTCTAATGCCAGCAAACTCGTCCAGCGCCGCACTACTGAAGCTGGCTGTATCACAAGCGCATAATTTCGTCAGTTCGCTCGTTCCACACTTCGCTTCATTCGCTTTCAGTGTTTACTTTATGTGTTACAAAAATATCGAAGGAAAACAAGAGGCAGCGTTTATCCTTTAAAACGAACAAACATTTAAAGAAATTTAATAAATATTTTTCACTGCGAACGAAAACCACATAGAAATGATTCATGCGGCCCTGATTGTTGACATTCGAGTCCGACAGATACCTGTATATGTACAAGGCCAATTTAGGCAAGAACCAAAGTCGAACTTATATTGGAATTTCAGTGTACTTATAACAAAGTGAAAATCAATAACGGTATAAATATACACACGTATTCACGGACATACATGAAGACATTCATAAGTATGACGATTGTTTAGCAAGCGAGATTTTAAGAATATGTTAAACATTGAACCATTTGAGCAATCAAAAATTTAAATCCAAAAAATCGAGTAGATAAGTATAAAAATTGTGAGATATTAATTATAGCGTTTTCTAGAATTTCATGAAAACGAAAAGCCTAGAATTTATCATTGAAATGCGAACATGTAAAGACAAAAAATGCAAGTTCATATCAATATGCGAGAATAGTCAAGATTAAAAATTAAATACCATTACGGTTAGCGGGGAAAAGTCTAAGGGCACGCATTTAGATCAGCGCACCTGTAGACCGTTAAAGGGGCCAATAATTTCCAAGATGCTTTAGGATGGAGTCTTAGGTATAAGATTTTGCGGGTATTAAATGTCGCCTTGGTTAAACAATGGTGGTCGTTCCACGCTATTCTCATAGAGCATGTTTGCTTCCAAGAACCAAATCGCGATTCTCCCTCATTTACAGCATACTCGGACATCCAGAAATTCCTTATCATTCAAAATCCGCTTGACCTATACATTTTGAATCAAGAAAATTTGTCGGATTAAAATCAGTCACTACTATGAAATTTATGCCACACTAGTACCGAGGATAAACCGGAAGATTCGGGAGACGCTCGATTTTGCACAAAGATATGAGCAATCTCTTCTCACACGCAAATTATAAATACTGGTTAATATCATGTCGACTGTCGGGCCAACCTCACCCAGAGTTGCGCCGGCCGTATTTTTATGGTCGTTTTTATATAATTAACCCCAGTATAACCGACTGTCGGCGCGATCTTGGGGCAGAGTTTGGCC